>JAOVVI020003750.1:5573-18586 GCA_028571085.2 Nepenthes alata | reverse complement strand
AAAATATTTTGATAATGTATAAATTTTAATTTTTAGAATTTTTATTATTATATTTTTTATTAAATATGTGTAAAAATAAATTTAAATATTTGGATTTATAAGACCTAAACTTTAACACTTTAAAAATAATCTACAGAATTAAAACACACTAAAATCGTTCTTATCTTGAATGATTGAAAATTATTTTTTTTTTCTTATTTATCTTTTAAATTTATTTTGACCTGTAATATATTAAAATTAATTATATAGGATTATATTATTTTATTTAAATTTAATAAATTAATAAATTATATATCTTAGATATTTTTCTAATATTGAGGGAACGTTCATGCAAGATGAGATCGTGAAGTCTGCTCATGAAGCTATGATCCAAAGGAGTAGGACAATGAAAAGCATCCAAGAGTTGACTGGGAAATAATGTCTCCATCCAAGAGTTGACTGATATGGGGGCCAGGGGTGGCTCCATTTTTTTTACAAATAAGGCTACTTCTGTCATTGTCTCATTTATCTATTTTAAAATAAATTATTATAATTTAATAAATTAAATTTTTTAACCTTTCACCTATAAGTATGTTGCCAACTATGACTAAAATATCAATAAAAAAGATAAAATTTAATTTTATTTGATTAAAATATTATTTAACAGATGTTTCTACGGAAGATTTAGCTATCCCAATAGTGAAATCTAGTGTTGTTATTGTCGAGTAGATAGTTTTCAAATGAAATTGTTTCTTTGTATTTAAAAATTGATAACACCTCCGTATCTTAGGCCAATAGGGATGTTGGGTCCTAATACCCGGGGTCCCTAGAAGTATGACCCAAAAGAGAAGTCCAATCCGAACATCCCAAAGATCAGAGGCCCATGAGGCCCAAGAAGCCAAATGACACTGCGAGCAGCACGTGACATCTAGGAACGGGGACTAAAGAGACCTCCCAGTAAGGCGAAGTTGCAGGTAGCGGCCGAGAACTCCCTTAAGATGTCCGAGAACTAAGAAGAGATTGATAGACCGCGGACTCTTCCAATCGTCAAAGTAAGCCAGAAAGGACGAGGACTTCCATCAATACCCGAGAGCGCCAGCTCAGCATTTACAGTTCCCAAGGAACGCAGAAAGCCTGCAACACGCCACCGCAGACAATACTGCTCCAGAGCACGCCTTGTCGCCTCAAGACCGATATCACAGACTGACACATCTGACACAGCATGGTAACTAGCGGCGCTGATAGTTGGCTTACTGCGCACGCTAGCGTGCCTGACACAGCAGCATGGACGCGTCAGAGAGGCAGGTGGACAGCCTCCCAGTAGTTGTCAGAGGCCAACGGCTATTTTCTCCCCTTATAAATACCCAGCTCAACACACGAAAGAAGCGGATTCCAACGGCTCTCGCGACTGAAAGGAAAAGCCCAAAAAGAAGAGGCATTCATTCTCATTGTATTCTAAATTTTGTACTCGGCATACTTGAACGCTGATAAATTGGGTGCAAATGATAATTGATTTTACTCATATAAGTAATCAAGGCCCGAGAACATTTCAAAATATTTTCGTTTAGGTGAATTAATTTTCTAACCATCCTATCTGGTTCAAACTTAAATTAACTTTGTCATTGAATAAGTTTTTTTTGAAAATAATATTTAAATTTTATCACTTTATTATTTATAGTATATAAAATTTAAATAGAGATATTCATATACACCCCTTCAAATAAATTTGGTTCAAATGGTAATTGATTTTATTCGTATAAGTTATCATGGCCCTGGAGAGTTTGAAAATATTTTATTTTTGGTGAATTAGCAAGTGTACTGTGCAATGAAGCACAGATTCAGACGTTCAACCAAAATCTGAAAATCAAAGTCTCCGCGTGTCCTTGGCGTACACTCAAAACAGATCGACGCTGCATACCGCCGGCACCATATGTGTTAACGGCCACCGTGATTCCGATTTTGTGTGAAAAGGTTCGGGGCGGAATCAAAATCCTGCACTCTGTGAGCTCTGGAAAATGGAAGACGCAGGAGGTAGAATTTCGACGGAGCAGTCGACCGATACATTTAATGATGGAATACAAAAACTTGGTCCAACTGACACCTCCTCGTGCCATCTCGAGAGACGAGAGAGCAGAGCGCAGAGAGCAGGGAGCAGGGCGCAGGGAGCAGGGGAGAGAGAGAGAGGTGGATGGAGGGTCATTTGGTTCTTCTCTGTAGACTCTATCATCGCAATCGTACTGCGCGCAGCTGCTTTCCGCCTAAGCAAATGGCGCCTGCGATTATCTGGAAAAATTACACAGAGAAATAGAAAGGAGAATTATTTCTCTGTTTTTCCGTAAACAAAATTGTCTCGTCGCTCCTGGTTTAATTTCTAAATTAATATTCTTATTTTCACTGTAATTTTACTTTCTATTAATATCTACCTAAGCAAATATTTCTTAACATTTTAATAGGTATTTTCACATTAACATAATTAAAAACATACATGTCAAGAATTAAAAAATTAATTAAAAAAATTAAAATATTGTGATTGGATCGATAATTATAAGTTTAATTTCTATTACTATATGCTTGAATTTACATTATATATAACATTTTTGGATAAAATTATACATTAAAATTATCCAAGCCTATAAAATAAAAATCCTTTCTTATTTAAAAAACCTACTTGCCTTGGTTGTCATGATATAACCATAGAGTTTCTTCCGTTTAAGTTTTGTTTTCATTTTAATTTTTTTTAAAAAGTTTATTTTATATTTTTCAGTAAGATTACGTACAATAATTTAAAATGTATATATTTTATTGACACCGTATATCCCTATGGGAGTGTACGGATCACATAGGTCCCCTGCCTCTCCCCTATATGGAATGGTTGCACGTTCAAATGAAGCACTCAATTGCGGGTTGCTCCTTTCAAAGTGATTTATTTTTTACTTTTTTATTTTTTTGGGTAAATGGCCAAAACGAAAATATTTGTTAAAAAATGACAATAAATTATATTTATTTAGAAATTAGAAAAATGACTGGCAATTTTAATAAGTTTTTTTTTTTATAAGTTTCAATTTTTAAGTATTTTTTTATTTAAAAAATTACACAATAAAGCTTTTTCCAATACTTTTTTGAAATATGAAAAATCAAGTATCCCATCGGTTAGCATCCCGTGAGCTCACAAGCATTGCGTGCAAACATGATATATATAATTTTGCTGCTCTTAGAGTACCCTGCGATAACACAGCACTTTTTTTTTTTTTAATTATTAATATATATGTTTATTAGTAAAATAAATAAATAAAATATCACATAATTAAACATTTTCCTATTGTAATTAAAATTTTAAACATCATTTCCACGAAATGTTAAATTATAGATAAATAAAACCTTTAACCTATACTATATAAATACTATTTATTTTACCTATATATAATTCTATTTGTTTATAAAAAAAAAAACCCTTCAAATTTCAAAAAATAAAAATAATAAAATATCTCTTACATATTGAAATTAAGTTATGAATAAATTATAGATAAATAGAATATTTAACATTTCTTTATTTCCATATCTTAAGTAATGATTAAGCTTATTTACCACAGCAGCCGATTATTTAGAGCTCATAATAAAAGCTTCTGTTGAAAATGAGCCAAACCAAATTTCTAACAACTCATGAATTATTAAGAATTACTAACAATTGATTGTCAAATATTGTTCTCACGTATTAAAACTCTATCCCACAAAATTAACTTTATTTCACCAACAAAATCAGAGTTATCTTGCTTCATCAGTATATACATCTAATTAAAGCTAATATGATCTTAAATAACTTATAAATTGGCTAACAATACAATTATTGACATGATCATCAAAAAATTCTTCTCATAGATTTAGACTTTAATATACCCAGTTAATTTTAGTCGGTCCGTCAATGGCCATTACATGTAATAATATACACTAAATTAAGACTATATAAAATAACTTATTCCAAATAACAATTATATATAGCAGTTACTAAAATTTTATTGTTGACTTGATCTTCAAAAAAATTTTGAGCTTGAAGATATGAGCACACAATAATTCAGGAGTCACCATGGTCCTGCTGTGATCATATACTATGTTATAATACACAGTCAAATTAACATTATCATTTCCTTAAATAATATCTTAACTTCTTCTAAGCTACAACTGTACACATTCCATTCCTGAATCCATGCACACGGAAAGAACAAAATCATGGCAAAACCTTCAACCTCTCCTCCCACAGGAAGAGAAATGATGCCTTGCAGTAGGCCAAATATGCAGTCGCCTTATTTAGATCATAATTGCTTAGCACATGAATCATTAGTAGGTACTTAGTCAAAAAAACATAACAAGAGCAAGAGAGAAGGAAAAGAATGAGGTCTACTAACACCTTGAAATGGACAATAAAAGCCGTTTGCCTTTTCTTTTTCTTTCTTTTTATTTTCTTAATGCAGATTTTTTGCCCCTATTTTGTTGGCATAAGTGAAACTCACACTGTATGATCTTACCCATAAAGAAAACGTATAAGGTAAATCTAACAATATACAGCAATAAGAATCAAATTTGGGATCATAAACTCAATTGCAATGGGTCATGATGGGTTTCTTTCAAAGCAAAGTTGATAAACTAGCTTCAACGACTTTGAGGAGGAGGAAACGAGACGTTTTCCCGTATCAAAAACGAAAAAACTCAGATATCAAATAAGCTCATGTGATTGCAAGCAAACAAGAACGCAATTTCACAGAATATTAAGGCCCTAAAGCTCCCTTATTTCCTTCTCTTGCTCTGCATCCCTAGTACTATTTGTAGGGGGGGGGTCTAAAGTCTAGGTCCTAGGCTATAGTTGATTATATTTCCCATGAACACCGATATCACACACGGTAAATAAGCTCCGGAAAAATCCCGTGTGCATTTATTTTTGACTCCTTGTTTCAAACATTCAAAGACCAAACTCTTTCTCCTCTGTCTCTCTTTCTCTATATATAGGAATTAAAGGCCACCCTTTTGAAACTCACATGTCCTTCCTACTGCAGGTTCTTCTTCCCTGTCTCTGAAAACAGGAGAACCAGAGCAAACATCCTCTTTAACCATGGCTGCTGGCGTTTGGTTTTCGATTTTAGTGGGCTTGGCTGTGTTGGCATTGGGTCTCATAATGAACCATTACTTGCCCTTGTTCTCCAAACATAGCCTTCTCCCTAGAGGAACTTTTGGCTGGCCTCTTTTGGGTGAAACCCTTTCCTTTTTGAGGCCCCATCCTTCTAACTCTGTTGGCCATTTCCTTCAAGATCATTGTTCTAGGTAAGCGATAACTAACAGACTTTTTCTTTCAAATGTGTTTAATATGTTCCATCAACATGAACAGAACTGGGTTGAAAATTCAAAAAAAAAAGAAAGAAAGAAAGAATTGGGATAGTAAGAATCTTGGGCATCTAGGAGAAATATAAGTGATTTTTTCTTTTCCTTTGGTGAAATTTTTTGTTTCCCAGGTATGGAAAAGTGTTCAAATCCCATTTGTTCTTCTCTCCAACAGTGGTGTCATGTGACCAAGAACTCAACTATTTCATCCTCCAAAATGAAGATAAGCTTTTCCAGTGCAGCTACCCAAAGCCTATCCATGGTATTCTCGGGAACAAGTCCATGCTGGTAGCAGTGGGTGACACTCACAAAAGGCTTAGAAACGTTGCACTGTCCTTGGTCAACACTATCAAAGCTAATCCTGACTTCCTTGATGACATTGACACTACTGCCATTCAAGTACTATGCTCTTGGAAGGACAAACGGCAGGTCATCTTCTGTGAAGAGGCTCGGAAGGTATGTAACTTTCTTCTTATAAAGTTTATCCCGTGCATGCTTTTTGGGATCAGATTATACAGATGAAGTTTAGTCAAAACAATAGTAAGTTGTTAAAAAAAGGCTTTTTGTGTGAAGAAATGGACATTGGAAGGTACCTTATCTGTCATTTGGCAATCTAAGTTGGTGACCGGTCTATAT
The DNA here is from genome assembly GCA_028571085.2 of Nepenthes alata. Classification (NCBI taxonomy): domain Eukaryota; kingdom Viridiplantae; phylum Streptophyta; class Magnoliopsida; order Caryophyllales; family Nepenthaceae; genus Nepenthes; species Nepenthes alata. Next base: position 12,604 of record JAOVVI020003750.1, on the reverse strand, counting down.
GAAGCTGGTTACGCATGGAGTATCTTTTCATTGACTACGGTAGAGAAAACTTTGTCTGATGGCAACCGCAGGTTGGTAGGAACCATATTAAAGTACCTCCACAATGAGAAACGCTGAGGACCCATGCGTGAAAGGAAAGGACGGCTGAGATCATACAGTCACTATGGCCTCAGCATTCCTCCCTTCGATGGACCCATTTCTTTACGCCACTAGCAGCAAAACCAGAAATAGCACAATATAAGTATCTGTAATAAAATTCTAACGTTAGTTTATGTTTCTTTCTTTCTTGCTTTCTTTTTTTTCCCCCTTTTCCAAAGTTCACATTCAATGTAATAGTAAAGCAGGTGCTTGGTTTGGGACCAGATGACGTACAAGCAAGGGAAATTCTCAAAGACTTCCTGACATTCATGAGAGGACTCATCTCGTTGCCACTCTACATTCCTGGCACTCCATATGCTAGAGCTGTCAAGGTGTTTTGTTTTTCTCGAGTAATAAGCTATTGTTTCTTCATTATAGACTCAACTTCAAGAGACACTTTGTTTAAAAACTAAAGTAGACGTGCTCTTGTATCATGTTGTTGGGTTGATGTTCTTTTCCTATTTTAAGGTTGAAAAGAAAGCATGTGACCAACTTTGTGCTGACCCCATCTTTACAGGCTAGAAGCAGAATATCTTCAACTGTCAGAGCAATAATGCAGGAAAGAAGAAGAGTAAGTGTTGAGAATTCTAAAAAAAAGAATGACTTCCTTGATACTCTACTGCGTGTTGATACCCTGTCTGAAGATGAAAAAGTAAGCTTTGCCTTGGATTCTCTTCTGGGCGGCTATGAAACTACTTCTCTGTTAATGGCCATGGTGGTTCATTTTCTAGGCCAATCACCCTCTGCTCTCCAAGAAATGAAGGTAAAACTTCTGCACTAATTAATCAATCCGTTTAGTGATACTAGTTTAGCCAGCTACCCTATTGTCTTGGCCTTGTCTTGAATATGCAGGAAGAACATCAGGAAATCAGAGGTATGAAGCAGAAAGATGAGTACCTCAATTGGGAAGACTTTAAAAAGATGAATTTCACTCAAAATGTAAGAGAGATAAAAAAATCTCAAATTTTCTCAGCATCAAACTTTTATCTTCTTTTAAATGCCACGGGGCCATGGATGTTTCCTAGACAGAAAAACTGGTATGGCTACAGTGACAATTCATGTTGTGATCATGATCATCATGCAGTTTAACATGTTCATATGTGGGTCCCTAGACCAGTGTATCACACTAGCCTATTGTGGCGAGTGTTGGGTTGCTCTTCTTGGATAGAGAAATGGCAACTTGGTCTGATGTTTCCTTTTGTTGCAGGTAGTTAATGAAGCTCTCAGATTTGGGAATATTGTAAAATTTGTGCATCGAAAGGCTCTCAAGGATATCAAGTTCAAAGGTTGATTTCCTGACCTTTGATGAACCAAAGACATACTTAACATATGATATGCTTTTCTTATAAGCCTACCATGGATCAACTAGCTTTTCGGTATTATATTGTAAAGGTTCTCTAACTCTTCCTTTTCCCTATTGTGTGTGTCTCAGACTACTCAATTCCATGTGGTTGGAAAGTACTACCCATTTTTAGTGCAGTTCACTTGGACCCATCTCTCCATGCAAATGCTCTCCAATTTCACCCACGGAGATGGGAGGTATAATGTTATCCTCTTTAATTTATTGTATCTTTTTGCCAATGCTAGATTTAGTTCCTACTTATTGATTCACCAAAATCAGCACATATAGAAGATGAAAATGGTAGCGTCTCACTTTAAATTACATATCAGAGAGCTGTGACTATTTTCTCGTGTACATGAGTCTCATTCAAGACTAGGGCGAGAGGGAACATTTGAGGACAAAGAATATAAGAAATCTTATCCGAAGTATTCACCTTAGAGTTCATGTGTGGTTCCTTTTTTTGTGTGTGTGTCTTTTTAATGGCTGAAATAAACATTGATATAATAGTAAAATTATTTTATTATAACTTTGAAATCACTAATAAAAATTATGGAAGTAATTGATAGGCAATGAGGAATAAGATTGCAGGCATTTAACATTTCCTAAAATTTGTAATATAAAAAGCCCCATGCACTAAAACACCCTTTGATGAAACACTAAGCAATAAGACCATGGCCCCATCACATAAGGAAAAAGGAATCAATAAGCTTCTCTTCCGTAGAAGATAAGGACACGAGCAACGACCTTCTCTTTCCCTCAAAGAGAAGAGGGCATGCCACCATGCTCCAAGACTTAAGCGAGTCAAATGTATCGGTTACGGTTGCAACACATACACATAGCAGAAATCAAAGAAAGAAAATAAGAGATAAAAAGCAAAGGTATGAAAACCATGGGACCCAATCAAAGATTGTACATCAATGGACAGGCTGCATCTGCAAACTTTACCGAGTAAAGTAGAGAATACCAAGTGTTTGGTTTCCCAGCTCTGTTCACAGATGAATCCAGTTCTCACTAGATTCAACCTATGTGCTATACGTCGCAAAAGGAGAAGGACACAGGACCAGTTAGGTTAAGATCTCAATACATAGTCAAAAGTATAAAATACCCTTTGACAAGTCGCCTAAATGTTGTTCCGCAGACCCAAGATCAAGCATGCAAGAAATTTACTCCCTTTGGTGGAGGGTCAAGATGCTGCCCAGGTTCTGAACTAGCCAAGGTGGAAGTGGCATTCTTCCTCCACCACCTTGTCCAGAATTTCAGGTAACCAATCACCATCTCTTAAGAGTTCAATGTTTAAAATTCCTGCACATTGTTTATGTCCTTGATTCATATTGAATGGTAATTTCTGTTGTCTTTTCTCTTCCCATATAGATGGAGTACAAATGATGGCGACCATCCGATTGCTTATCCTTACATTGAATTTCATAAAGGATTGGTACTAGATGTGGAAAGCAAATTAGTATGAACCTATTCTCTTTGACTAGAAGCCCATATTACTAGAAGTTTCTGTAATTTGTGCCTTCTACCTGGCTTACATACATAGGTTGGTTGTTTGACCAGGTTGAGTATAAATATATGTATATAGAGTATATCTCTTGGTTTGACTGATATTCGATATTATCATTATGCAAAACCCAGAAAAAAGAGTCCAAATTGCCAGAAATTTTCAAGATTGGCGACACGGCATTTATGCTGACAAAATATAAATGAAAGATGAAGGGCATTTATGCTGACAAAATATAAATGAAAGATGAAGGGCATTTATGCTCTGATGATCCATCTTCCCAATGCAAATTATACCTTACACCAGAAGCATCATAGCCCACCCGGAAGTACAATTATCACATATTTGAATAGCCAATCAAATTTATCACAAATTTTAAAAATGACTATCCAAAAATTGCATATTTTTTTCTAGACTCATTGATCACAAAGTAACATAGAGAATAAGAAGGATATTTCAGCCATTTTTTTTTCATCTTGAAAGCCTAAATGTAAAATCTATAGTGGCCTTTATTGGGTCTCTTTAATAAATAAGAACACCAATAAAAATTTTGTCAACTTTGACAAAATTTATAAATATATAAATATATGATAAGAAATGGAAAATTTTTATTTTACAACTCGGATTTGATAATTGGAAAAAAAAAATTGTTTCTGTAAGCCTTGACATATACCCGTTACCTAAATTCAATCCATGGTTACATCATATCACAACATTCAATTACAACCAAGCAATCATGTTTTGCAAGACTGGGCTTTCAACATGATTTAACATTTGATTGTTTTTCAGCACTTTAAGCACCCCATTAGCAATAACTAACACAACTCAAAATTTCAGCAACTTAAAAATGCTCAGCACCTCCCGGTAGCTCATTCCGAGTCCAGTAGCTAAACAGCATTTTTTTTTTTTTTTGGTAAGTAAAAAAAAAAAACTCAATTACTAAAGAAGGTTTGAGGAGGAGAAAACTCAATTACTTAATAGATTAGGTGAGCGCTTACCAGTGGTCATCAATTCCTGATTTTACTGCTGCGGGGCTTCAATGGCGATTGAGCGTATTCAGATGACCAAGAACACCAGAAACACCGGGGCATCACATGTGAGTGCCCGGTAGAGAGAGAATTTTACTCTACGCGGAGCAAATGGTTCGCCCGTTGGCCCTTGAGCGCCGTGATATCTGGCTGAAAGTGCATTAACGAAACGATACCCAAAAAACGGCGAGAAATCCTATATCCGGTGACCAGAAAGGAACAGGTTATAGCAACATTAGGAAACTCCGGCGTGACATGTGAGGTAGGTACTACTTACCAAAAAAAAAAAAAGACATGTGAGGTAGGTACTTTTGAGGAAAACGCTGCCATGAAACAAGCAGGTTTTTGTCCAATTCTGTAACGTACAGGTAATGGAGTCCTGCCCTAATTGGATGAAAGCCAGAAAATCGAAGCGAACAAGACACTAGGAAGCCAAAAAGATGCCTGGATGCTGTTAACAATCTCAAGGATGGCGCCGAGTTAAGATGTTTCGCGAGGGTTTCAACGCCGAAATCCAGCCCGATCGCATCAAATCCAGTCTCGTTCATGCGAAAAATCGAACCTCTTCTGAATATTGCACATACAAAATCTCGATCGAATATTAGCCCGATTCACATGAAGATTAACGGGCTTGTAATTTTTTCCATATAAGACCCATAGTTAAATCTAGATGTCACCCACTGAAATGATAACGCCCATCTTTGAGGTATAGCAAATTATCCTTCACGTTAAAGAGAGTACTAACGTATTCTATAATCTCAAAACTCATGTTGAAAAATGTTACGGGACTCCTCAACGATTCATCGGACACAGTCCAGCAACCAACTATAACTACACGAAATAGCACTCGGACTATCTAAGCACCACTAAAATTTCACAATTCTATTTAATTCATAAATTGATTTAGTTTGGTCCCGTCCCCTATATATAAACGTATGCTGTTAAGATTCTGTTAATTTGGTTCCCGTTCCCTTAGTATGTTACTTTAGTTTGTTAAACTCGTTCCCATTTTTTTAGTTTATTAAGCTGTTTTGTTGGGTCACGTGCCACAACATCTCTTATATATAGCCCATTTTTGTGCTAGGCAGGAGGATATGGAAAACTTACTGACTTCTTTCTCCTTGTCTCTGTTCTCTCCCTCTCTCGAACCCTTTCTCTCTGTCTGAGTTCTCATTACCTTCACACCTCTACTCAAATTCCCCTCCTTGCTCCTCATTACTCAAATCAGTTACTACACAGATTATTGGTACTTTCATTGAGACATGACAGAGAATATGACAACGAGGTACAAATCCCTAGAAAATTTGATTTCTTAGCTGAAGGAGATGACCGTCACCTTACAACAACAATCCAAGAGTATTGTCGCCATCTTACATCATCACTCTCAAGGTATTGGTTTGAATGCCTCCATTAATGAACCTTTATAGAAATCCTTAGCCGATATTTTTCATTCCTTGGCTCTAATTGAAGCCAAACCTAGATTGCCCGTAAATCCACCACTGCTTCCAACCCCACCCTCGTTTATGGCGACCTCAACCACAAATTCCTTACCACCTACTCAAACCTTACCTATATTTTTCACATGCACTACCTGAATTCTAGTCTACATCGCCCATAAATCTACCCAAGCTTGAAATTTTTATTTTCTCAGGAGACAATGTGCTCGGATGGTTGTTTCAAATCAAGCGAATTTTTCATTATCACCTCACTCCAACCGAATAGAAATTGACAATCACCGCCTTTTACATGGCCGGTTCTACACTTCAATGGTACCAATGGATACACGCAACGCAATAGCTCACGATCTTGGAGGCTTTCTCCTGTGATTTGGAACTTAGGTTCAACCTTTCCACTTATTCCAATCCAGAAGCCTTACTCTACAAGCTACGACAAAACACTACTGTAGCCTCATACATGACAGAGTTTGAGGCCCGATCCATGCGTATCACGGGCCTCACCAGGGTGAACCTTTTGAACTGTTTCATTTTTGGCTTGCGGGCTGACATCTGGCGTAAGCTCTTACTGCTAAAGCATCAGACATTACTGGAGGCCATTGGAATGGATAAGATAGTGGAGGAAACGTTTGATGTAGGCCGCTCTAATCTCCACCGCTCACCAACTTCCAAACAACCTTTCCAAGCTCTGGGAGCACCCCCACGGCCCTCCCCTTCTCCAAGCTTATCTCCAAAACTACCCATCAAAAGACTCACTCTGGTTGAAATGGAAACTCGCTGTGAACGTGAGTTATGTTTCAATTGTGATGAAAGATTCACTCCAGGCCACCGTTATAGACCTCCCCAATTCCTATGTATAATTGCTAAGGAGGAAGACACCCCACTGGTTGGTCCATAGTCCGCTAAGGAAGTTTCTGCTGGTCCTAAATTTCAGACAACAGATCCTCCTGAGACAGAGTCCCTAGTACCCCTTAGAGACTCCCCTCCCACCATCTCCCTTCATGCTTTGAAGCGCCACTTTGTTCTCTCAACATTACAGTTGCAAGGCCAAATTTTTGGACATCCTGTCATCATCTTGATGGACAGCTGCTCCACCCAATATTTTCTCTAGACTCGAGTGGCTAAAAACTTGGGGTTGCCTATACAACTGTCCGAGCACCTTAATGCCATGGTGGGTAATGGAAACTCATTACATTGCAAGGGAATATGCTCCAACACTTTGGTAGCTTTGGATCAGTCCCAATTCCACATGAATTTCTACTTACTGCCTATTTACGGAGTGGATGTAGTCTTTGGAGGTGCAATGGCTAGCTACAATCGGTCCCATATTATTGGATTATAAGACGATGTGGATGAGCTTTGACCATGCCAGCACTCAGCTCACTCTATGTAAGCTGTAATTTGCCACTATATCTGCTATGACTCTAGGACAGTTGAGGTGAAGTGAAATGACCAAAGCAGCCGCTACCTACTTCCACATGCTAGTTACACTCGTGCCGGAGTCCTCACTGGGTCACCAGGGGGAATTCCGTCTCTCGACAGATCACTTGCCTTTGAATGTCACG
>JAOVVI020003749.1:0-18587 GCA_028571085.2 Nepenthes alata | reverse complement strand
TTGGGAGCTCAGACCCCGTTCCCTTTTCGTCTGGTTGCTGGTATCTTGCAAAGCTTCTCTCTGCGAGAGCAAGCGACTCCAAGGCTGGTGCCCTGGGTAAGTATGCCACCCATTTTGCTAGAGAGGAGCCGGGAGTTATCCAAGAAATTAAGGTGCCCATGGAGAGTGGTACTGAAGCTGGCGCTGCTCAAGATGCGCCTTAGTCGGAGGTAGTGACGTTAACGACCCTGGAGAACTTAGGCGTTGTGCCTTTGGCTTCTCTGTCTAGGGCTCCTTTAGAACTCTAGGAGGAGGAGTGGCCTTTCAAGGAGGTACGGATTTTCACTGGTTCTCCTTCTCCATGCTTGCTGATGTCATCACTTTAATCACTGACTTTTTACTTACAGCCACAAGACGGGCTTTGCCTGCTAGAAGCTTGTGTTCACCAATGGGGCATGTGATGCGTCAGCGTGAGGCTAAAATCCTATGCTTGTTGCGGATTCACATTAACTTACTTGAGTTTAGGGAGATGCAAGCATGGGCGACCCCCCTCGACCTTTAGTGTGCCAGTAATTTTTCAACATGAAAGATGTTAATGTACACTAAGAACGTGGCAAATATACCGCTTGCTAACTAGATAACATCTAATGATATTTATTCATATGCAAATGCTCAAGTGTCATCTAACTTGGGCCCAATAGCCTTAACCTATAGTTTGGCCTCTCATTTGTTAATAGCCAAGTATAGTCTTTAACCCTTGACAACCCTTGCCCCGATACACAAACGATCACATTAATTTAATTTTTTGAAATTCTACTGAAGATACGTGATATTTTTTTGAGAGGCTATTTTTTTAATGACAGGTTTGGCCCTATAAAGGTTCTAGAGGATTCCCCTACTCCACATGGGAAGTCTCTATAGGTTTGGCGCATCTTTGAATTTAAATTATTGTACAGATTACAGTGTCACCTGATCTCTCCTAGATGGACAAATTAAAACAGAATCGATCTCCATCATTGATAACCTAAATCCTCCACACCACAATAGATAAATAAGATGTTAAATGATGACGGGGCTCACTTCCTGGTATATCATTTAATATTTAATCCAGTAATCTTTCTACAATTGAGAGAAAGATAGGAGGATGCAAAAATATGTGAATGCACGTAGGTGGGGAACTAAATGTTTTGTGGAGGATAATGCTCTGAGACATACACTCGATGGAGAGTGGCTTAGAGAGAAACGGCGTTCGAAGATTGAGTGGCTTGAGAAGCTGGTCACTCATTGTAATATCTCGAATCTTCAATTGATTTATTGAGAAGCTTCCTGGAGATCTAATCGGCTTCCTGAGTGTTATTCCCGGAGGCTTCAATACTTTCAGAATATCGTTTCCTTACACTCTCTGTGAGTAGGAATTGATCGCTCACGTCCTCGACAAGCCGTCACTCCCAATCCTCTTACTTTCTCTCGCTTTTCAGCACTACCTTCCTTATCTTTGGAGGCTTTACTGACTTAAGCATCGGAGTATTTTTGGTGGGACAACATCCCAGCGACACGCTGACCTCTTGCTCGTTTTAGTGGTGTGCAGGATTCGCACTCAATGAACAGAGCAGGTTCAAACCATCTAGAAGAACCAAATATGTTCGAAGTCGGATCTAGGTACGCATCAAATTTAATAAAAAAATTATAAATACAATAAAAATAATATATAAACATGACACATTTCTAATAATTATGTTAAATACATTTAATAAAAAAATATTTTTAATTCAACAGTAAATAAACCGTGTTGGAACATGCAAATACAAATAATATTTTAGGACGCAAAAGAAGTATTATTTTACTAAAAATTTTAATTATAAAAACACTTTAGTTAAAAAATAAAGGTAAAGATTGAATCCCATCCCTATAATAGCCGACACACCCTTCCATATTTTTTTATTTTTAATTTTTTAATCTTAACCATTGAATGTAGATAGACCACGGTAATTCTCCCAAGCATAACCCATTAGAACAAATTCATATTTTTTCAATAATAGGAATGAATATTATAAGGTAACTATCTAAATTACCATGAAAAATGAACATAAATTCATAAAATAATTTAAATTTATAATATTTAAATTAGAAATATTTTATATATAATATTGTATGGGTTTTTTTAAATTTATTATTGATGTATCCCAAGATTTTGCATATCGTATGGATTAGAAAGTCGCTTAATCTTTCCTAGTGAGTCGAGTTGAAGCAGGTTCGATCTCCATTCCTGAAAATTCGGATCCTAATATCACAACTAACATACAAGAGGTCAAAAAATGATGAAAACTCACTACTCAATATATCATCCGAAACTCAAATTAGAAATCTTTCTACAATAAGAAAAATATGGAGGAACACAAAATATGTATGAATAGATGCATGTAATAAGAGATCCAGTGTTTTAATGCGCTCGATTGGGGAGCGACTTTAAGAGATGAAAAACTGAGCTCCTGCGGATGTGCTCGTCCAGGGATTGGCTTAAAGAAATGAAAGATTGAGCTCTGATGAGTGTGCATGACTACGGGGTGATTTCAAAAGATGAGAGACTGAGTTCCAATGAATGTACCTGTTAGGGGGCAATTTCGAGAGATAAAAGATTGAGTTTCGATGAGTATACCGAATTAGGGGGTAATTTTAAGAGATAGAGGATTGAGTTTCGATATGAACGCTCATTAAACTGATCTCTGACTACTAGTCTAGGGGTTTCCTTTGTCTTACTATGGGAATCGACCTCACTGGCCAAGTGCTGTGAAAGTCTAGAGCCGAAACGGCGCCTGCGCAGCCACCAGATTGGATCGGAGTATTGCTCTAAAAGTCGGGGACGCATCTGTCCCGAAATATTCTTCAAACAAAATGAGAAAAGAGAGGGAGAGTATACTTTAGATGCCTGGGCAAGATTCTCGTCATTTTTGTATAGCTCCTATTTAGTTGGAAGGAGAGAAACTTTCATCTTCCTTGTAGAGGGAATGTGACATATGTAGAGTAAGGGCTATAAAGCCTACTTTTGGGCACACAACTGTTGTCAATTACTCACATAGATTTATTGAGCTGTCCTGGAGATTACGGGAATTAATTGCGGTGGTCCTGGTTATATGGGAATACTCTTTTCTTTGTCGGAGCGATCATGAGATGAGCCATATAGCAACTGTCTTCCGGGGGCGTCCGCGATCTTACACAATGTCTTAAGAACATTCGTTGAGTTGAGGCCAACAGGTCAAGCAATTGAGTGGCTGTTGCAACCTATGTATTGTCGGACTCCACTAAGCAAGCTACACGGACTTCTCGATGGCCCTTCGGAGCATTATGCCGGAAAGAATGATGCGTAGGGCTACCTATCCTCTCACTGTAGGGTCATGAGCTGGCCCAATGGTATGCGGACCCATCAATTATAAAGTAGTATTTTATCTTTATAATTTTTTGTTATTGTAACTCAGTAGATTTTGTAGCACCGTGGCCTAGAGAACAAAAAACCAAAAAAAAAAAAAGGGTGAGAGAGAGAAAGACAGCGAGCGCACACTTTTTCATGGGTGACAATGAATCAAGAGTAGTGGTGGACTACTGAGCTGTCACGGAGGGAGGGAAAGGTGGGCCATCCGTTAGCGTTCGCCTTTCAAAGATCCAAAAAATAAAATGTTTAATTTTATTTAAAATTAAAAAATTAAATAGAAAATAAGTTAGTGAATTGATAACTATCCTCAACCTATTTTTAACCTCTTTTTGTACAACGTGAATGAAGTATGTGGTGCTCAAATTTATAAGTTAAGCGAGGGATCCTTCATTTTCATTTTGAAACTTCTTCATCTCATCCTATTAAGAAATGGCAATTATAACAACGGTCTATAAATTAAAAAAAATACTTAATAATAATATTAAAATTAACGAGATTTCTTGTAAATTTAGAAAATATGAAGAGTTCTATCATAGAGTTTGTTGGGTTTGGAATGTTGATCATGCTCAATAAGAATGTATGGCTTGCGTCTTTGTTATCAAGCTTAGATCTCTATTGATTGAATAGATAATGCTTCTAAAAATCCGCAAATGTTATCAACCTTCACCTTGGCATTGAGAATGTACCACTTCAAGCTACTGTGCCACACTGATGCATGCAGTAGAGCTTCGTTCTGCAACTGGCAATAGAAATAGGAAAAGAGAAGGGAATTGGGAAAGTCGAAGGGGACGGGGAGCTCAGACAGAAGACAGAGGGGAAATAAGGGAAAAGAAGGAATTAGGGAGGATAGAGGGAAGAGAGAGAACCGAAATTTTGACTTCAATATCTGTAACTGTAGCAGACAATCAATATATATAAAATGTAATAACTGAATATATTTCTAATAGCCATAACAGCATGGCGCATGCAAGAAAAGTAAATTAAAATATAAAGACAATAATAAACTATAAGTAAAATAAACTAATGATAATCCTGAAATTTAATAGGTTGTTGGGTAGAGTGGCCACTTCGTCGGAGGAGCGGGGTGCAGGTCGGTGGCGTAACAGTCGAATCAACTAGGCCCATAACACACACCTAGAAGGTATCCTTCACAACACCACCCGTATCTTAAATAAGACTTTTATTTATATTTTTAGGAGAAATATGTGTATTTATAATCATATTGTTAGTTATTGATGGTTTCCCAAATAAGAACAACAAATTACAATTTGAGTGGTTATACTAGTTAAGAAATAAATAGTTCAACTATCTTTATATATGTTTTGAGTGGAATGTTTTTTGGAAGCCATTCATCCAATGATCATACCAAGCTATTGACTTTAGTTAGGATATCCTCATTTGGGCTAACTGCAAAATATATTAACTGCTCATTTGATTTAACCACTCAACAAATTTAATTCTTTAATTTAATTAATTGCTCGATGTAATTTATTGCTCGATTAAATTAACAGTCTAATTCATTATTTAGATATCCAGCTAATCAGATATTTAATTATATCTTTTCAACATATGGTTTGATGGGTATATCATAATATGGGTTGGCCTACGGTCGAAGAAGGCCCAAATGGCATGCTAGACGGTTAACTCAAATAACGGCCCAGCAGGCGGCCAACTCGCGTACAGACGGTCAACTTGAGCGTTGACCAGAAGTACGGTAGCAGTAGGCCCCAAAAGGCGTTAAACCTGCTACGGCCCAAGCAGGCGAACCCGTGCACAAAAAGCAACGATCCTTTCATGATCACCTGCTTTCCTAAAAGCTAATCTTCTCCAAAAAGGCGGCAATGAACTCAATGCCACCGTTAGAGTCAAAACGGTCACAAAGAGTTGAGACAATTTGAGTATCCGTTACACTGTTCAGTGAAAAAGGATCTATCAAATCACGACTGTCAAGCCCACCAACTCTGAGAAGCCCACCATTTCCAGTTCAGGAAGAACACGCCACCTTGCCCAGAGAAGGTGGCTCTCCTGCCAACCATATAAGCTTGAGGTCTTCGTTCTGGAAGACACATGCATTTTCAGACACATGCTCACGATCGAACACTCAAGGTTACACAGAAACAGAAGCTCTCTAACTTGTCTTCTTGAGAACATCCAGAACAAGCTTCCTGAAAGATTTCCAACAGTCTAACCTACAAACGCTTACAGAGCTTGAATAGAGACTCATCTTCTCTTTCTCTCTACACAAGCGTGCATTCTCCAATCCCACCAAAGGCTTCCGTATTCTAGGGGACCATTTTGGCTTTCTGATAATCGTTATTAAAACTTTCACGCTTTCAGGACGCCGCTTCCACACGCTCTCTGTGAGCAGGAAGCGAGAACTCACATTCTCAACGAGCCAACACTCCCGACCATCCTACTCTCTCTCTCTCATTTACTTATCAGTTTTCCTTCCTTGCTTCGAAAGCTTTATATTGACTTGAGCATTGGAATATTTTCGATGGGATAACTTCTCGCCGACACACTGACCTCTTGTTCACTTTAGTGATGTGTAGGATTCAGACTCAGTGAATGAAGTCGGGTCGAGCTATCCAGACGAATTCGAATCTGTTCGAAATCGGATCTAGGTACGCATCATGGTTAAAGCGGTAGTACGAGAGGTATTTTACCTTTTTGTAAATTTGCCAAGATTTCTCGATCAAATTTCTTTCATCCTTTCTCTTCATCTTCCTCAAATTTATCGAGTGAAATGAGTTGAGGCAAGTAAGTCACTTATTTATAGCTAAAAAGCCAATTAAGCAGCTGACTAATATACCATACCTGATTTTGTCTCGGCAAAGCATGGATGCCTGTAATATAGGTGTCTGGCTTGTGGATGACCTATAGTCTGACTATGCCAAAGGCAACATCTATAGCATAAGTGCATGGTTTGTGCATCACTCGTAGGAGCTCACTGTTAAAGGGACTTATTTCAAATATATCAAATATTTATGGTACCATTTGGGTCCTTAATTTAACTTCAAAACTTAGCACAATTTAGCCCATAAATAAAATAATTATTCAAAATTTGTTCTCAAGTGTTACATATCTAACGGACCTGCTCTTCCATCGATATATATATATATATATATATATTATTTATGAAGAAGGAGATATTTTAGAAGATAAGCTCGGAAATTTTAGATATAATTTTAGATATTATAAATAGTCTTTTTATTCCTAGTTGAAGATACCCCTTCTGTGGTCAAAATAGCTTTGTATTTAAGGAACTTTAGGCTTATCTTGGAGTGACTTTTCTAAAAGTTTTTTATTGTTCTCCTCCTCATGATGGCCTGTTCTTTGATCTCTATTATTTATCTTTCTGTGGGATTAATATCATTTTTATTAGGCAACCATTCTTCTATTGAGGAGTTAATACCTTTACAACTAATTGTCATGTTTACAAATGTGGGTTTAATGGATCTCAAGGGGCAACTACTTTTTAGGTTTACTTTCCTGACATATTGCATTCGGGGTGTAACTTGACTGATACAAATAGCCCCATTGACAAAATTCGATCGTATCTCAGATCGGTATATGCTTTGTTTATGGAATGGTTGCTCATGTGAGATGGCTTTTCAATGCATTTTCTCTTGAGAAACTTTGCTCTCAAGGTCATCCACAGTGGGATGGAATCTATTAGATGGTCCCTAAGACGGTTTGCACGAGATGTTCTTGGTTAGATAGTTTCCATGCTAGATGACTATTTGCAGGATAGTTCCAATGTAGACCCAACTCATTATGATGACACTCGTTTTGATATTTTGCTTAAAATTATGTATTTTTATAACTGAACCTATTTGATGCGTTTTGGATCTGAGTCATTGACAAATTCGGGTACGACTGGATCTCTGATTCGAACGGATGTGAGACCTGATCTCTGTGCTCCTTGGTTTGAATCTTGCATACCACAACAAAAGACATGACGCCAAATAAAAATGGCAAGAGTCGCTCTCCAATTTATCCTTCGACACTCGAGTCAGTAATCTTTCTTTCGAATTAAAGAGTGCGAAGACAGAATTTATTGGGAATAATGCGTGGAAGGGGACTTATGAGTCTAACTCGGAGGTGGCGCTCGGCATGGAGCGGCTTTTGGTAGTAGTGCACCCTTGGAGAGTGACTTTTCTGGACACTGGGTCGACGAGAGTGAATAATGGGAAGGGAGAACAACGCTTGTAGACTCGTTTGAGAGCGGGATTGCTAGTGTTAATTTGAGCATTGAAGATGGCGTGTCTCTGGAATCTATCTCGAAGGCCTTTTATAGCCATGGAACTTCCCCACCCTTATTTGGGCGGCAAGGCTGATTGCCAACTGCCTAGAGAAGATTCCTTTTATCCGGTGAAGGGTTGTTGGTGCCGTTTATGGCAACCATGATTGGTCGGAAGGATTTCTTTCTTCCTTGTGGAGATGCTGTACACGGTAAATGTTGGGGTTTGCATTATGGGAGATACGTTGAGTCGGAGACTTCCTTTTCAGGGAAGATCGTGATTTGGAAAAATATTTTGAATCTTGATCAATGAAGGCAGGTAATATCTCATGCGTAGGAATGGGGTCATGGGCAATACCGGGTTTAGGCCACATTTGGCGAACTGAGGATTATCTCCGATCAATTGGGACGTTGATCGTCCTCTTGGCTAGCGGGCTGTGCTTCTTTTGGGCTAACCGCCCTTTTGAGTCGGCCCATTTTAGCCATCCCCATCACTAGCCTCTATGCCGAGTATTTGAATTGTTGTCCTCGGGCATGTTCATGATTGGACATAACATGTCGTGTTGTTTTTCCTGTTCTGCTTTCTTTCCAAGCCTTCCGCTAATTTCCCTTTTCATTATTCTTCGACGTGATTTCTTTATTCTTTGATTCTCCACAGGTTTGCTGGGATGATGGTTCCCTGGCATTTAGTGACCCGTCGGCTCCTCCGAGTGCTATAAATTAAGGGCTCGCATCGTTTCTTTGCATCACCTCCCTCCTTAATAAGTGAAATGGCATGGGAACTAGAAGCTGCTACGAGGCTTGGTGTTCTGGCTATTGACTCAGGGCTGTGGTTGTTCGCGTTCTCTGATGGCGTTACTTTGGGATGTACCTTCGATTCGTTTTGGTCACCCATTTTCGTGTAGGGGATATTTTGGTCACCCATTTTTCTCCCATCCCACTAGTACCTCTTTGTCGGGTTAGGACTGGGCCTTCCTTATCTTCTGACTATATGTGTGCAGCTGCCTTTCCTTACATTAAGCTTTTGCTCTAGTATCGATGTGTTGTTCTTCTACTTGAGAGTTCGCTTTAACGGAATTGGTCCTTTGCGGCCGATCTGCCGTCTTATGTATTTCTGCCCTCTTTTATCATTATTATTATTTTTTGTTGAACATTGGCCTCCGAGGGCTTTGTAAATTGTAAAATGGGGGGATCAGTGAAAAGGACTAGCAACTGTCTTTGCATATATTAATTATGTCGCTTCTCTGTCTTTTGTTGTCGTGTTTCTCTCTCTTTTTTTGTACACTGGACTTGTTTGAGGAGTTTCGAGTCTGGACGGGGTGGTTAAATTGACAAAACGGTTAGGACCTGGAGTGGAAGCCGTTTGGTCAAACAGGACAGAGTGGATAGTTGACCAATTTTATAGACCAATCGGTTGAGTCCAGAGTGTGGGTCAGAGCCGGAATCCTAGTTGACCAGCTTTGACCAAAGCGGCTTGGAGGTCAAACCGGATGGTTTTACTCCATTTACTCCCTCCGTCGCCAGTTGGACAACTTGGGAAGTTGTGCTTAGTGGCTTGGGAACTTGCCGTCAGCTCGTTGTCTTCTGCCACGTGTTGTTGTCGAAAATAGCCATATCTTCACCATAAATGAGACGAATGATTCGACGTGATTGCTCACCCTCCGATTTTGATGCGTGTCTGGGCTTAATTGCCGCACCTTTTCGAAGCATTGCTTCATTTTGGAGGCGACAATGGCTATTAAATCGAAGGCCATTTCACATTTCACTTTGCTTTCTTTCTTACTCTTCTCGAGTCGTCTTCATTTGATTTTCCTTCATTTGGCTTTATGGTTCCCAAACTTGACTGCGCCCAGGACGGAGGGGAGTCCTCCTCGTGCCCACTTTCATGCCCCCAGCCTTAGTCAGAATACATTTTGTATTTTTGATTTTTGCTCTTCTTTCTTTGTATAATATGTTTGTACAGTACAGTTTCTTAATGAACGAAAATCTTTTCACAAAGGTGTTGAAGATTATTTTATTTATGTGCTGCCCTAATTTCTGCGGTAGTCGGTCGGTGAGCATGTTGGTTTTTGTATTCGGGCCTTCTTGTAGGGTTAGGGCCATCATCCTTGTGGGACCGATCGTGCCCTGGGTCCTTGACCGCCGTAGACTAACGGTGCGTTCCACAATGGCGTGACGTGACATTTGTCATTATGACGCTGCAGGCAAACTAGCCCGGGTGAGGGCGCGAGTCGCTTCCCATCAAAGCGATGTGACCTTTTAGTACTGACTGCGAAGTCATTTCAAGTAGTGGCTTCGCCTATTTAAGAGTGGTGTCTGATGTCGTTCTTTTCATCATTCTCCCCTATAGGCTTCTTTGCTTTCGCCATGGCAGATTGAGACATTATTGACATCTCGACTTTGCTCGCTCTGGCACAGGGAGAGTTGTTCACTTTCCCTGAAACCTTAATCGAGGAGGGGAGCAGTTACGAGAATGTTGATGGAGAATGATGGAGGGGACTCCGTGAATGCCGTCGTCATCGAGGAAGGGCACCACTTGGGTGCTCCACCACTCGAATCCCTCGGTGTCTTGAGGCCTCCAGGTCTTGAATTTGTTGGTTCTTCTCGCCAAGTATGTCTGTCTCGTTGAGAAGTTGTACAGATGGCTGATAGATATTTTTCGTGGTTGATCCCTTCATTTTTGTTCGTCAACCTATGAGGGTGCCTTGCCGGTTGGATGAGTCTCTATTCTTGCTGGGAGATGAAGTTGCTCACATATTACTTGCTTAGACCAACCTTGTCACAGAGGACATGGACCACTGGGTTAACGTTGCTGTTAAGGATATGCTGCAGAGTCAAGCATGGGCTAACTACCTAGATCATTCCCTATCAGTGTCTGATGCTAGATTGTGGGAACTTGCCGGAGCCCATGCTCATGTTATGGAAAGGATCACAGCACTTGAGGGTGAGTTGATGACCGTGCTCTATCCCGAGGAGGTGGCCCCCACACTAAAGGAGCGATTTTAGGTGGGCATCCATTTCAGTAGGAGGATCGCTTCCGTGGCGGACCCCAAATTTCCTGTTGGTTTCTTGGACTCAAGGAACAATAGAGCCTCTTGCCACTCAGAGCTAATCGGATACCGGGTCAGAGGTGGCCGGGGGTCTATGCCATGTCCCCTGAGGAGTCCTCCATCTTAGAGTAGTCATTTGGATAGGCTACAGGTGCAAATGATTTTTTGTATCCTCAAGGCCTTCAGATTCCCTTAGATGCACATCCCAACTGTTTAATATTGACGTGTACATTATATACTTTGTGAATACAAATTGATAGCATTTTTTTTGTCTTGGTTCGATAATATTGTTGTTTCAGAGGGTAGCGCCTAAACTGTAGGCCTGGGTGACCTGCCCATTATTGAGCATGCGACAGTTTCTCGCGCTTGACTCCGATCTACTGATCATCGTTGACGGATGGTGCTATCTCCTTCGGGAGGAGGTCCTTGCACCCATGCTGCAAGAGCCCCATAAGGTTTTTTGTTTGACCGCGCACGAGCTGTTTGGTATGAGACCAAGGTTTACTCCTGCCATGTATAGGCCGCTTGGACAGGACCAAGGTTTAATCTGACCACATTTGGGCTGCTCGGTGTGGGACTGAGGTATAATTTGACAGCGAATGGGCCGCTCAGTGTGGGATTAAGGTTCAATTCAATTGCATTTGGGCCGCTCAGTGTGAGACCGAGGTTCAATTTGACTGCATAGTGCAGCTCGGTGTGGAAATAAGGTTTAATTATACTGCATATGGGCCGCTCAGTGTAGGACCGAGGTTGGGTTGTAGGTTAATGAGAGCTCACCCAACTTAGGAGTAATTTAGGTCGTTTAAATTCATACAATTTCATGCAAGCATCCATATGGGAACGAAAAATAAAAACAACAACAACATGCAAGTAAACGAGTTATTTCACTAAATGTGATTCAATATTACAAGCACTCTTTAGCAGCACACGCATGACCTACCTGGGTTCGGTAAAACCTTACTAGTAATATTTCTTTAGGTGGACGACATTCCACATCCTTGAAACTAGCTTGCTGTTATGGGTTCGAAGCTTGTATACCCTATTCCACAAAACAGGCAAAAAATGCGCCTTCTTAGTTTGGGAAAAGTTTGTTACTGTCGGTTGTCTTGTGAATGGCCTCTATGCTCCGTAGGATTAGGCCTCCCACCTCGAACTATCGCACTTTTACCCTTTTGTTGTAATATCTGGCGATCCACTATTGATAGGCGGTGGTACGCATCCTTGCCACGTCTCGTGCTTCTTCCAGTAGGTCCAAGTTTTCTTTGAGTCGCTTGGAGTTGTCGAGCAGGTCAAAGTCCTTGACTTGGAGGCTTGGGGGCCCCATCTCAATCAAGATGACGGCCTCAATTCTGTAGCATAGACTGAAAGGTGTTTTGCGTGTCGACTCCTTAGGTATCGTCCGGTACGACCATAGCATGAAGGGTAGCACATCCACCCAGGAGCCTTCTGTGTCTTCCAATTTATTTTTGAGTCTGTGCAGCAAGGTTGGTTGGTAACCTCCACCTGTCCATTTGCTTGTAGATAAACTACCGAGGTGTAGACCAACCTGATACCTAGATTTGTGCAAACTTAGTAAAGCATTTGCTGGTGAATTGCAATCCGTTGTCGGTCATGATGACATCAAAAATCCTAAACCTGCAAACTATATTCTATCGAACGAGCTCCAAGGCATTTTGCTCAGTAATTCGGGTCAATGGGGAGGCCTCGATCCATTTTGTGAAGTAGTCAATGTCCACCACAACGAACTTTCTTTGTTCAAGCGCAATGAAAAATGGGCCGAGAATGTCGAATTCCGATTGTGCGAATGACCAAGGGGCCTAAAGGATCCTCAACTCCGTGGGCGGTTGATGGTGTAGGTTGCCATGGATTTGGCAACAGTCAAACCTCTTCATGTACTCCACGACATCCTTTTTCATAGTTGGCCAGTGGTACCCCTGGTGCGTCACCTTCAAGGCTAGGTTATTGCCACCGATGTGCGACCTACATATACCAAGGTGGACATCGCCCAATGTATAGTCAACTTCCTCCGGTGTAAGATACCGTAGGTAAGGGGTTGAGTACCCTCATTGGTACATCTTTCCGTATACTATGGTATACCAGCCGGTCGTCTTCTTTTTGTGCTTGGCCTCATCCGAATTTTTCGGTAGGGAGTCGTCCGTGATGTACCTCTAGTAGGGCGACATCCAACTTTCGCTGTCAGAGACCTACATTGCCTTTGGCTTTTCGATGTTGGGAGAGGTCAGGACCTTCCGCATATTCCTAGAATATTGCTCTGGACTCTCTACTACAGCTGTCTTTGCAAGCTGGTTGGCTTTCAAATTTTTTGCCCTTGGGATGTGAACCACGTCGACTTTGTCAAATTTTCGGACCTTTCTCTTTGCCTTAGCCAAGTATTTTTGCAAGCAACGGGTCAGACATTTTGAAGCTTCCACGGATCTGGTTGACGATCAACTATGAGTTATTGCAAACGATCACGAACATTGCCAAGCACTCCTTGGCGAGTCATAATCCTACGAGCAAGGCTTTGTACTCGGTCACGTTATTGGTGGTTGGGAACCCAAGCTTTAAGGAGTATGTCACTTTGAATCCATCAGGCGTCCTTAAGATTACTCTTGCCCCACTGCCCGAGTTTGTAGATGAGCCATCTACGTAAAGGACCCAAGTCGGCATTTCAATTTGTCAGTCGGTGTCGCTTGCATAGTCAAAGATCAAAATTGGTATTGTTGTCTCAACAATGAAGTCGGAAAATGCCTGCCATTTGACGGCTGACCTGGGCCTGAACCCTATATCGAACTCACTCAATTCAATGGCCCATTTAACCAGCCGTTCTGACACGTTGAGCTTCTACACGATACCATTTAATGGCTGATCAGTCAGGACAACTATCTTGTGTGTTTGGAAGTTGGGCCGTAACTTTCTGGCTAAAAAGGCGAGCGCTAGCACGATCTTCTCAGCCTGGGGGTAGCGAGTCTTAGCGCCGGTCAATGTTTTGCTGACGCAATAAACCAGCCGCTGCGCGTCGGACTCCTGTCGAATTAAAATAGATTTTAGTGTTGCATCTGAAACCGTTAAGTATAGGTACACCTCCTTGCCCTCTCTAGGCGACTTTAGGAGAGGAGGGCCGGTTGGGTACTCATTTAGCACATCGAAGGCGGTCTGGCAATCGGTCGTCCATTGGAAACCATTCGTCTTAGTCACCTTAAGGTCTTAAAGAAATGGAGGTACTTGTCTCCGGATTTAGACAAGAAGCTGGAGAGTGTTGCAAATCTCCTAGTTAGCCTCTAGACATTCTTCATATTCTGTGGCGGGGTCATGACCACGATGGCATTTATTTTCTCAAGGTTCACCTTGATCCCCCGTTTGGAGATGATGAAGCCTAAGAACTTCTCGGAGAAAACTCTAAGGACACATTTGGAGAGGTTTAATTTCATCTGGTGTGTCCAGAGCATCTCAAAAGCTTCGGTGGGGTCACAAATATGGTCACTGGTGGTTTTACTTTTGACGTGCATATCGTCCACGTACACTTCCATATTCCATCCAATTTGGTTCTCAAATATTTTATTCCTGAGCCTCTGATAGGTGGCGCTTGCGTTCATCAGATCGAAGGGCATAACCCCATAGTAGTAAGTCCCCTGGTTAGTCATAAAGGAGGTGTGTTCCTTATCTTTCGAGCTTATCCTGTATTTTGAGTAGGCATCCATACAATTTAACAGTTCATGTCTGGATGTGGAGTCCACCAACCAGTCTTATCCTCGACAGTGGGAAGTTGTCCTTCCGGCATGCTTTGTTAACGTCGGTGAAGTCGCTGCACATTCACCACTTCCCATTACTCTTTTTAACGAGAACCACATTTGATAGCTAATTCGAGAATTGGACTTTCCTTATGAAGTTGGCGTTTAGCAACTTCTTTACTTCCTCCCGACTGGCAATGAGCTTTTCGATAGAGTAGTTCCTCCACTTCTACTTGACGGGTTTATGACTAAGATCGAGACCTAACTTGTGGATAATTACTCTGATCGAGATCTTGGGCATATCAGCGGGGGTCCACACGAAGACATTTGCATTCTGCCTTAGGTAGCTGGACAATTGGTCGCGTAACTTTCTGGTGAGCGAGCTTCCCATATGTACGCATTTTTCAGACTACCCGAATCCAAGGGAATGAGATCGGTGGCATTACAGGACTGTGCCTGTTGTAGAGTCACTTCATCTCGATGGTTTAGGTCTTTGGTCAGCTTGTCCATGGCGTTTTGGGTGACTTGGGATAGGTAACATATCCGACTGGTCACCTGGTAGCCCATTGCCTTGTCGACACCACATGCTGTAGGGGACTTTATTTTCAGATGGGGTATCGACATTACGGCTTCGAATACTACCAGGCATGGTCAGCTGAGTATTGCATTGTATATGGAAGGCAGGTCTATAATTAAGAAGTTGAGCGTGCGGGACGCAATCCTGGTGTGCGTGTCCAAAGTGACTTCCAACCGAATAATCCCTTAGACAACCAGTAGTTCGTTATCCAGCCCTTAGAATGACTCTTCGATAGGTTTCAGTTGGCTCTTTTTCATACTTAGTTTAAAGTACGCGTCAAGATAAAATAAATCGTGTGAGTTTTTATTATCAATAAAAACTCATTTTAATTGGTAATTGACAGTATTATCTAAAATGATGGTGGAAACAAGGGGTCAGAATGGATAGAGATTACATGTGCCATATCGTCGTTGCTAAAACAAATGACATCATCTCCTACTCTCATTTTCTTATTGCCAGTCGGCATCTCCTGGCGGTTAGGGTTGTAGGTCTTCGGTTGCCTGGTGTTCAGCATATTGACTACTTCGACCGCGTCTTGGTTCCTTAGTTGCTGCTACTCAAACCTGTCTTCACCCGCCAACTGGGATTCTGTCCCAAGTTTCTTAGAAATTTAGTGAGGTGGCCTCTCCAGATCAACTTGTCAATCTCCTTCTGCAGAGTTCGGCAATTCTCTATGCTATGATCCAGAGATCGATAGTAATCGCAATATTTTGTCTGATCACCTCTCTTCGGGTTCTTCACCGATTTTGGCCACTTCAAGAGCTTCTCCTTTCTGATCTGCATGAGGATATTTGCTCGAGAGTTATTTAGAGGGGTTAGGTGCATGGGTCTAAATTCACCCCACATAGTTGGTTCTGTCCTGAGCTGCTTTCGGTGGGGGTTGTTGTGGTCCTCGTTCTTTCTCTTTCCTTTCGTCGGCCCACGGGGGGGGGGGTCCACCCATTTTGGGTGTTTCACCTCATTAGTTTCCTCCACTGCTATATAAACTCGGGCGACGAATTCATCAGCTTAGAAAGCTTGTAGGTCCTTATGGGCCAAATGCTTGAAAAATTCACCCGCCACAAAGTAGAAATGAAATTGCTCAGCTTCACCTCATCAGTGAGCTTAGGTATTCTCCGGGCCGCAGTGGTAAACCAACCCAAGAACTTCTTCAAATTCTCACCCGACCTTTGTTTGACATTGGCAAGGTGTCAAGACTGCTTCTCTTTTCGGCGGTTAGAGGCGAACTGTAATAGGAAGCTATTGGCAAGATCCCAAAAACTCTAGATCGAATTCATCGGAAGCCTGTAAAATCAAATTCGAGTGTCCCTCTTCAGATTAAGAGGGAAGTATTGGCACATAGCAGCCTCATTCAAGCCGCGAAAGCTGAGCAGAGTGCAGAAGTAGTCAAGATGATCAATGGGGTGAGTTCTTCCGTTGTATGGTTTCAGGGCTTGCATCTTGAACTTGGAAGGAAGCGGCTGGGTACGGATTTCAATGGTAAAGGGTGACCTCTTCAAGTCAGTGGAGTTCCCGTCGGCTTCTCCCTTAAACACGTGCTTCCATATCTTGTCAACTTTATCCTCTGCTAGATAGGAGGTGGCAGTTCTTTTCGTGTTGAAGTAGGTTCTTAACTTTGAGTGTCTGGCTAAGCGGGGATGCGCCGATTGGCTGCTGCTGCTAATCGATCGAGTGACGCACGAGGCTTCTTCTTGGATTTAGGGCCTCTACTCGTCATGGGAGTATCGAGAATTTCTTTGTTTCAAGCTTTCCTACGGTGTCCCACGGTTCAACCGTCCTTCTAGCCTGGATCAGCTCCTGGCATTCAATGCTGCCGGGGCGTTGGAGTTGCTTGGGCGCAGTGCCCTCCTGGTTGTCTTCTTCCTTCTCTGGCCTCCATGCTTGGTGGCAGAAGTGTGGGCAGAGGAGGAGGGTGCCCCCTGCCTCTGTTTGCCTTAGCGTGCGCAGAGCTCCTAGAGCATCCGAGACATGTTTATGTACTTTGCCATGGTCAGGATGATTTGAGCCGGTTTCTCTTCCGCTCGGCTACCTACGGAGGGGTCGTCGCTGGGGGTGGTGACATCCTTAGCCTGAATGTTGGTTTAGGCTCTCATGTTCACCATACTTGTATAGGAAATAGTGGTTAGGCCTTTTGTTCGACCTCTCACAGACGGCGCCAATGATGCGTTTTGGATTCGAGTTGTCTACGGATTCGTGTACGGTTGGGTTTCTGGCTCGAACAAATGTAGGATCCGATCTCCGTACTCCCTAACTTGAATCCTATATAATACAACAAAAGGCAAGACGTCAGATGATAACGACAGGATTTGTTTCATGATTTATCCATCGATGCTCAAATTAGTAATCCTTCTTTCGAATTGAAGAATACGAAGACAGAAATTACTGGGAATGATGCGGGTAACGGGACTTAAGAATCTGACTTGGAGGTGGTGCTCGGCATAGAGCCGCTTTTGATGGTAATGCGCCAGTAGAGTGCGACTTTTCTGGACATTGGGTCGATAGAGACTAAACAATGGAAAGGGAGAATGGCGCTTGTGGACTTGTTCAAGAGTGGGATTGCTAGCGTCAATTTGAGTACTAAAGAGGGCATGTCTCTGTAATCTATCTCGAGGGCCTTTAATAGCTATGAAACCTCCTAACCCTATTTGGGCGATAAGATTGGCTTCCAACTATTTAGAGAAGATTTTTTCTATCCGGCAAAGGGTTGCTGGTGCCGTTTATGGCAACCACGATTGGTCGAAAGTATCCTTTTTTTCCTTATGGAGATGTTGTATACAGTAAATGTTGGGGTTTTCATCGTAAGAAATACGTTGATTTGGAGACTTTCTTTTTAGGGGAGATCGTGATCTAGAAAAATATTTCGAATCTTGATCAGTGAAGGCAGATAATATCTTGAACGTGGGAACGAGGTTGTGGCCATACCCAATTTGGGCCGCATTCGGCCAACTGAGGATCATTTATGGTCAATTGGGACGTTGATGGTTTATTGGGCCAACGGGCTGTACTACTTTTGGGCTGACTATCTGTTTAGGCCGGTATATTTCAACCGTCTCCATTATTATTTGTTCTTTTTTTTTAAATTTATATCTAATATTAATTTATACATTAGTTTTTTTACAAATTAATGATTTTGTACTCACCAATGATTATTCCCTTGACTTAATTACGATGTTTTTTTTTAAAAAGAAGTTTCAAAATCACCTACTTTTGTTTTCCTTAAAAAACATAAAATGGCATGAAAGCAATAGCTAAAACATTCTCAATTTTTTATTTTTAATTTTACTATTACTTTTTATTTTACTATTTTCTCTTAGAAAAACTTTAGATAAAATTACTCATATTTTAGACCATATAATAGCATCATATGGTGACAAAAAAATTAAAATCATAAAAATTAATGTACAAGTTTATTTTGGCTTTTTTTATATTAGGTGGGCTGCATGTACTAAAATGTGATAATTTTTGTGCTAAAAATACCATAATTTTATAAAAAAAACTTGTCGAATTTAGAATTTATATAGAGATAAAATAAAATAAAAATAAGAAAATATTGAGAATAAATTTGATAAATATGAAAAAA
>JAOVVI020003748.1:0-18588 GCA_028571085.2 Nepenthes alata | reverse complement strand
ACCGGCCTAACAGTGAGAAAATCAGAATCGGCCCCTTTGAAATCAAAACCGGCCTAACAGTGAGAAAATCAGAATCGACCCCTTTGAAATCGAAACCAGCCCCTTGTATGTTGAAACCAAAATCGGCCCTTGCATGTTAAAATCAAGATCGGCCCCTTGCATAAAATAGAGACCGGCCCCTTGCATGTTGAAATCGAAACCGGCCCCCTTGATTGTTGAAATCGAAACCGGCCCCTTGCATAAAATTGAGACTGGCCCCTTTACATGATAAAATTGTAATCGGCCCCTCTGTATGTTGAAATCAAAATTGGCCCCTCTGTATGTTGAAATCGAAACTGGCCCTCGCATGAAAATCGAAACCGGCCCTTTTACATGGAAATTGAAATTGGCCTTCCCATGAAATCGAAATCGACCCTTTTGCAAGGAAATGGAAACCGGCCCTTTTGTATGTTGAAATCGTAACTGGCAATGCATGAATTTGAACTCGGCTTTTTCATACAAAAATGGAAATCGGCATTTGCATGATAAATTTGAAACCTGCTTGTGACATGGCCATCCGGAATAAGAACAAAGAAGATGTAAACCGACTTTATGATAAGACCATCAGTTCAGACTTTAGATTTGGGAGATAAGGTTCTCCGGCAAGCTTTAGAACTTTACGGTAGTAATCAAGGATAACTCTGCCCATGGAGTTATTTGTGGTCCGCCCTATCCTCGGGGCGTTACACTCAGGAGGAAAGCATAGTTCTGGCCTACCTTCGGGGGGCACACCGGTCCCACGAGACGGGATACTTCTGTTCAGTTATCGGCTTTGGATTGTGTGGATTGAACACAATCTATCCTCGATTAATGCCCCCCCGCAAGCAGAAGAATAAAAGAAGACTTTTATAACGAAACCGACTCTGTTTTATGCTCTGACAATCTGTTCGACCTTCATCCGGCTAAGTATTGATTATAGTGTTGTATGTGATTTTGTTCTGATTTTTCCTACATTGATTATTTCAGTTTTCTGATATGCTACTGTTTATTAATATTTATGCATCCGCTTGACAGTATAAATATTTTACAGTAATCGACATGTACCTTATTGAGCTCCGGCTCACTGTTTTCTATTTTTTTTCCCTACAGATGAAACTTTAGAGCTTATACCTCACGAGTTAGAGTGATTAGAGCCTGTCTGAAGAATTATTAAAGACTTGGAAGCTTATTTTAGAGAATATCATTGTAATGACTTGATTATGATTTATGAACTTTTATAGCTAGACATTTTGATTATGTATTTAGAAATAAATATTTTAAAATGAATATGAATATTTTTGCAAGATGTTAGAGTAACTTCCGCTATGCTTCTTATGGTTAAAAGTATATGGGTCTTAGATGACATCTGTGATCCTGTGTTGCGAATGACGGACAAAAAAAAATCCGTTCCGTCAAAATTACCATGGCCATTGACTCAGGTATCTTGTATTTGGTATGAATGGCTTCGAGTCTGCCCAGAGAGACAAGAGAAGTGATATCCTTAACCCCAGCCGCCATTGAAACCCAAAGAGAAAACACAGAAGAAATAGGGAGGAAAGGAAAGTTTGGAAGGAGAACAACCAAGGGTTTTGGAGAGAGATTCCTTAGGTTGTGTGAATGAAAACGAAAATGAAAGCAAGGAAGGCATTTGAAATCGAAAAAAAAAGTAAAAAGGTGCGCGCCATCATTACCCTTGCCATGTGTTGGTTCCCTATACGTCGTTAGAGTTAGTGGGCCTTAACTTTCTGAGGCAGTGTCAATCTAATTGATAGGCATTTAATGCGCTTTAATGGCTAAAAATGACTGCAGGTCAACGTCTCAGACTCAAAAGAAGCTATCGGGCCCATCCTCACTTAAGGCCTTAATCCCGAGAACAGTCTCGAAAATGCCTGAGGACATTTCTGGGGACACGAGGACATCATCATGAATTGCACAGCGGTGCCCAGTGCCCCAAAGTTTCCAAGACATTTTAGGCCAAATGCAGGCCACAGCATGTTCTCGGACATTCTAATCAGCATACCTTAGACTACTACTCCACATCATGTCCATGGACACCAGCAAGAGAAGGAATCAAGCGCCAACATCCAGCGAAGGTGCGAGTAGACTCCTAATAGAAAGGCCCTTCACGCAAAAATTGTTCGCGTTCAATGGACATACCAAATGGCTGAGATCCTCACACCCTTCAGCATTGAGTGCTAGTAATGGGTATTGATATTCCAGCCAACTTGAAGGACCCATTCCCCTGGAGGTCGACCCTGGCCCAAGAGGTCAAAAAGATCTAGGTACCAGCGGCCAGCCCATGTGGCGTAGTGGACTTAAAGCCTACTTGGGTTCGTAAACTCAATATGAGCCGCGAACGTCACCATACTTGCAAAGGCGGCATGCCAGGAGATTTAGTTGCTGACCCTGTTAGGCCACTAGATGAATGATGGCCTGCAACACACGCCTGATCACCGCAAATGTGACATCACGGGAGATCATCCAGCGTGCACGTAACATCCTTGGCACAGAGGACTGGATTGATGGAGTTTGTGGCCGGCTTCCTGCACACGCTGGCACCCGACGCCACATGAACAACCCTCAAAGGATGACTCAATCATTATAAATACATTAACTGTACACCTAACAAAGGATCAAGCATTTTACTCGTACTTAGCTAATATAGAGAAAAAAAGAAGAGAATGAAGGGCTTGAGCATACTCTGTAATCTCTTTGTAATCTCTAACAGTATAGTAAAGCTAGCTCTCGGACTAAAATCTTGTGATTTTTTCTTCTCATTTACGGGAAAGTTTTCTACGTAAAAACTCCAGGTGCCTCCGTCCTCGTACTCTCTAACTCCCCACCACCAAATTGTGTCATTGTCCTCAAACATACATTTCACTCTTTGTGTTGCACTGGTTTTGCTCGAAAATTGTCACGGACTCAGCTAAGTTTTCGTCGATATAAATGTGTAAGATCCGAGGATGCACCATAAATGATTGAATAATTTGGTGTGATGTTCGATATAGCTGTTGGAAGAGTAACTTAAACATTAGATGTCTATTATGACGTACAATGTGACATTTGAACAATACTTTGAATGCCAGGAAAAGTGTACATTGACAAATCAGTTTTTGATACGAAAATTGATTGGAAGTTATAATTTTAGCCATTGAAAGTTGGATAAGGATAGAAAAATTATTAACTAACCTAATTAAGGACATATTTGGTTGAAAAGAGTTTAAGACAGGAAGTTCTTAATTCTATAAAAAGAAGACTTATAAAATGTTTTTAGAAGAAGGAAAACTTTCTCTTTTGCATATAAAGAGAGAGAGAAAAAAAAAAGTATAGAGTAAAAAAAGAAGAAGAAGAAAGGAAGTTCAAAAAATTCAGGAGGCGATAACTGAGAAGATTGATTAATGATAATAAATCAAAGATTAGAAATCAAGTAAGTTCATTCATTATTTCTTTGTTGTAAGTTATTCTTTTTTCTTGATTATAAATCATCTTATTATTTTTATATGGATAAATTATTCTTCATGTTTTCTTCCAAACAATCATAATACAATCTGATTTTTCAGTTTTTCCTTATTTATATTCGAAGTATGGGATTTTTATTTCAAAGTATATGTTTTTTGTAAATAGTATTTTAAATGAATCATAAAAATTGATGAATGAATTGAAGAACTAGGCACAAAAGAGGAAATAAAATATATGATTGCATGTTATTGTTTAATTTTATGTCTATATTTGACTTTTATTTAAATTTATAGATAAATAATATGATTAATTATGATTTAAAAATATTCAAGAATTATTCAAATTTAAAGTCAATTTCTTATATTTCTATTCTAACATGTGATACAACATTTGAACACCAAGTGTTTGTTGGGATATTTTATCCAATTTCTGCATTTTTTTAAATCCTGGTTAAATCTGTTAGTCCTAACGTTATCATATCCAATTCGTAATATTTTCTAGATGTTATATAGGTTTTAATCTTTGTGTTAAAATCATTCTTCTTTGGTTCGATAGACTTTTACTCATTTGAAAAATGAATGAAAGTTTTTAGTGTCCTAATATCTGAATGGAGTGTGACTAACGCTTGAATGCTAGTGTCGATTTTGTGGTAGGCAAACCAAAACTCAAGTGCCAGACTTACAAATTGTTATTTTAGTTTTGGAATTATTCTATTTTCTTAGATTTTGATATTCGGTTTTTGATAATTTAGTTGAGTATAGGAGTTGCTTTATTTGACCTACGATTATGATTAAGGTTGATGGGTACAATGACATATGTGTTGATTTTAACATAAAAGAACGGTCCACTGAAGAAGGCCCATTGGGTCGTGGAGTTATTTGGGATTAAGAAAACTACTACTATCTTATTGACATGTGAAAAGAGCTGTTCTTGGCAACCGGTCACAACCGTCTGCAACGGACCAAACCAGCCACAACAGATCAAACCGGCCGCAACGGATCAAAACGACAGCAACGGATCAGAACCAACTTACTTCACCTGAATGATCTAAACAGGAAGGCCAAGAGAAGAGACGCTTATAAAAGAGATCCCCCGTGGAAAATGAGGGGGGCCTTTTAAAAAGGAGAGAAGATCCTCATACTTTTTACTGTATTCTCTTTTATCAAGAAGAGAGAATGAATAAAATGATTCGAGTGGAAGAAAGAAAAAAATTTAATTTTCTTTTGACATTCGTAACAATATAATTGTGATGTGTAAATTCAGGATGTCTATAATTAATGTGTCATTTATTCACAATTTTGGCATTAATTGATCTTTCTCAAATCCTGAATCTTGAGTCGCATCAAAGGTTGAAAAAATTATATTAATATATCACAATATCAAGGATACAGAATTTATAATACTATGATATATTCTATAATTTGTTAAGATTAATTTTTATATCACGGTAGATGTTGAAGTCACAATATTGTGGAAGGGTACGTATTGCCATGCAATCATCTTTTTTTGCAATTGGTTAGATATTGTAGTTTGGTGATGTCGATTTTATATTGGTGGGCGACACCATATCCACTATATACCATGAAGTTGTTTATGGACACTGTATTTTCAAGAGTTAGCTGATGTTTTCAATCTTCCAATAATGAACTTTGCTAATTGGGGGTGTTAGTACAATGGCGTATAATTGTTAGTGAATAAGGTTCAGAGGAGATTATTACTATACCTTATTAGTTTATAATTTCAATTGTGATAGAATGATTAGATCCGATCTTTTTACATCTTGTATGAAAATATCGGTTCTTATTCTTCATATTGTTGGTTGATATGTCTTTGGATATATTAATGATTTATTAATGATTTCTCAAGACTTATCCTTCATGTTATCATTTGGTATATTCTTTTGGAGGTACAATGATATTTTGAGTTTTATCACCATTGATTATTTAATGTTACATTAATGTTGATATATTTATGCAAGCATGCATCTATCATACTGTTGATTATATGTATTATTGGATATTTAGCTTACTCCTAAATGCTTTATTATACAATACCAATTTAGTTATATGTTCTCAAAATTATATATATAGATCCATGAGGCTATCTCAGTTCCTATACGAGAAAATTCAAGGTAGCGATATTAGATTATATATATGTTTTATATTATTTTGTAAGTTTATATGGTGTGATGTATAAGTTATGTTAGATTATATATAATTAGTTTTAGATTATTATAAATACTTGAAATTTGTATCAATAAAAATTTATGATGATCATTTATATATTATTAATATTTTTATATATAATTTTTAAATTTTTACATTATAATTTGGACAATTTAGGAATATTTTTGATATTCCAGGTCAGATCATGACACTACCTATATTTACTATTGATGCATCCAAGATTTATGTTTCGAATAGATTCGGGTCAAGTTATCCATTTGATTTTAGTCTCCGTTTTTTAAGTTTTGGGTCCTACACACCACAATTTCAAATAAGAGGTCAGGTGACGGCAAAATTTAATCATACTGAAAATACTTTAACGCTCAAATCAGTAAGCGGTCTTCTGCGAATAGAAGGTGGATGCAAATGATGTAGAAATGAATGCTAAGAGTGTATCTATGGATGTGAGGGTGCACTCGTAGGGAGATGGGCTTTGTTATTGTTGCTCGTGAGAAGCAAGTTCTCTAAGTACTGAGTTCACAATGAACTAGTAGTAGAGAAAGAGCGCGTCAAGATGCTCGAGAGAGTTAGAGAGCTTCTGAGAGCTTGAGGGCTTTAGTGGGCTAGAGATTACATTTGTAGGTAATTGAAAGCGTGTCCTGAGGAGTGAGTCCTCAGGGTCTTTTATAGATATGGCTCTGGGTTGCCTTCCTTATACAGAGAGGTTGGATACTCACATTCTGTGGGGAATCATTACCTTTTTTGCACAGACGTGAGTGCCACTTCTGGCTGTAATGTTCAAGGAGGTCGATCTCCTTCCTTTTGCATATGGTAACCGTCAGAGTTTCCTATAGATTGCACGTGGATCCTGACGCCTTTCTCCCGAGATATGCTTTAATCTTGGAGGTTACCGTTACAGTGAAAATTGCCTTCTTGGAGATGCGAAAAATTAAGACAGACGACCATTGCGACTTGAAAACGGACACGTGGCCACTTTAGGCATGGGTCACGTTCATCTTGAGTCGTTGCCGGCCTACATGCTACTTCCCCGGTCAACGGCATCGTTGACTGTCCTGAGCTTAGATGGGTCTTCATTGGTCTTGGGCCACTGTTGACCCACTTGTTACTTCGCCAGTCAACAATAGCGTTGATCGTCCAATGTAGAAATGAGCAGCTGCTGGATGCGGGTCGTTTCCTCCCGTAGGCTAGCCTGCTACTGACGTCCCATCAACTATCAATTATTTAATAAATGATTTCATAAACTAAAGAAATCACAACTAAAGGAATCTTTTTTTCAAAATTTAAAAATAAATAAACATTTCATATACTTCGTTATAAAGATTTTCCACGAATTCAGAACATATTCTATACCTGTAAAAGGGTTTCCAATAAAACATTTCATACACTTGCACAAAGCTTTCTAAAATGATCTCAGAATTTAATCAACTGGAAAGAAGAAAATATGAGACAAAAAGATAGTGTGGGATAAGAGTGGGAAATACACGTGCACTAACTACTTTGCATAAAAGCTTGAGATTTGTTTTCAAAATAGATCACCCCAAGTTAGTCATTCTCTCTCGTACACTTCAAAAACCAATTGAAAATGAGTTCAGAAAAAGCAAGTGATTCTTATGCAGGGAAATTGGGGTATGTGAATTAGTCAAGTATGACTCAGGCACCCTTAGCCAAAAGGTTGGCACTTTTGTGACACTTTATAAGTAAATCAAACATGATCATTTTATCAGAAAATGTTTACATGCATAGCTCGAGTGTGAGTATTCTATTTAAAATGCGCAATTGCGCCTTTCATACTTACATTTGATGTTGAGTTTTTGTCTAATATAAGTATAAGTGTCGATCATATATTATTCCTTAAGATTACCCCATTTGAATATAAGAGGTACGCAGTCGAAGTAAATATGCAGTTATGCTGACTATCCAAACTAGATGCTTAATTTTTTATGGATGTCAAGAGTTCTTAGCTTTTGTTTTCACATTATCGTCTGAGAAAGTGAAGATTAGGCATACTCCAATAGTGTGAGAATGTATTGATGTTTTTCTTGATGAATTAGTGAGTACCCTTCCAATTGGAGAACTTAATTTTGTTGTTATATTAGTTCCTAGAATTGCACCAGTGCCAATAGCTTCGTATCATGCAATAGCAACTGAATTAGAAGAATTAAAAGACAAACTATAAGAATTTCTTGATAAGGGCTTCATTTAGCCTAGCGTTACATCGTGGGTTGTTTGTAAGGAAGAAGGACAATCTTATGTGCCTTTGCATTGATTACCAAAAGCTAAATAAAGTTAACATTAATAATAAATACCCGTTTCTAAAAATTGATGATCTTTTGAATTAACTACAAGGAGCATGAGTACTTTCAAAAATTAATTCAAGGTCAATGTATTGTCAGTTATGTATTAAGGATAATGATAGTTTGAAATCAGCATTCAGAACGAGGTATGATTGTCCTAAATTTGTAGTCATGCCTTTTGGACAAATAAATACACGAGTGCAACTTTTATGAGTACGGTAAATTAAATATCCAAATAATATTTGGATTAGTTTATTGCAGTAGTTATTGTTGGTATATTAATTTGTTCCAAGAATAAAGTTAATGATACGGGAAAGGAGAATGCCTGACGATGTTTCAAATTTTAATATTAAGTTACAACGCAAAGCAAGGCAAGCAACAATGAGTCATTATAATGTTCAACTATCATTTATACAGTAGATACAAGACAGATAGAAAGAAGATCCAGCATTACAAAAGTTTATTATTGATTTGACTTTAGAAACTAAAGTTGATTATTATTTGGAAAGTGATGGGATTTTAAGATTTAGAGATGGAGTATGTGTTCTAAATGATCCAGATTGAAAGAAAAGGCTGAGTACAAGAAGTATCAAGATTTAAAGAAAATTTTTTATAAATATTACTATGAACTTTGAATAGAGTTTACCGAGGACCTCTAAGGTTGTGCAAATGAATTACTCACTTCAATAGTTATAAGGATGTATATCAATGAAATTATTCAACTTCATGAAGTACCTGTGTCGATAATATCAAACTGAGATCCATTGTTTGTATTGAGATTTTGGGAAAGCTTACGCAATTTTGAGAATCAAACTGAAATTTGGTAGTGTCTTTTACCCTTAGAAGGATAATGGGAAAGAGCAATTCAAATGCCTACGAGTATATACAAAATGTCAGCTTCAGAACTCCATGGTAGTTTGGATTCATATTTAGCATTAGCTAAAGTTTCTTATAACAATAGTATCCAAGCTAGTATCGGTATGTCATAAAAGGCATTAGATCTATAATTATTCAGAAAGAAGTTAGAGACGAGAAAATTTTTATCATAAATTGCGGAAGAGGCAATAGAAAAGATGCAATTGATTCGTGACAAAATGATGGTAGCACAAAGATGTCACAGAAGTTATGCAAATCAAAAATGCTGAGAGTTATATTTTGCTATTGGGGATATAGTATGTTTGATGATTTCTCTTATGAAAGGAATTATAAGGTTCAAGAAGAAAGAAGAGTCGAGCTACTAATTTATTGGATCATTTGAAATATTGGAATGAATAAGTGAAGTATCTCATAAATTATCTTCACCACCTTTGCAGTCTAACATCCATGATGTACTCTATGCTGTGTAAGTACACTCACATTCCTTTTCATATTATTCATCATGAATCCTTATAAATTTTAGGAGATTTGACATATGATGAAGCACCAGTTCGTATTCATGACTACAAAGAACAAATTCTTTGAAATACAATTGTTCTACTGGTGAAGTTATTATGGAATCATCAAACCAAAGGAGACACTACCTGGGAAGTTGAAGATGAGATCAAAGTAAAATGCTCTTTTCTTTTTGATACTTAGAGGTATGAATTTAGAGGACAAAATTTTTTTAAATGAGTAGGATTGTAATATTCTATATTATTTTAATTCTAAAAAATTAGATAATAAATTAGGTACACAGTTTTTGTGATATTTATGCATAATGTCAACTTATTAGAAAATTTGATGACATTTAAAATCATTTTGGTAAATAATTTGTTAATTTATTATGACTTTCGATGCGACGTTCAATCAGTAACTCGAATGCCAAGAGACTGCTACTCAGATAAATTAGTCATTTGCGTGGATTTTGATAAAAAATTGTAATTATATCCATTGGATTTATGGACAAGGCTGAAAACCAAGTAACTAACATGATTTATGACATATTTGGTGGAATCGAATTAATAAGTTTTGAAATTTTTCCAAATCTATCTAAGAAAGACTTATTTTCCACATTTTAGATATTCTATCTGAAAAAGGGATTTTTTGTCCTAAATTATACAATTAAAATTTGACCCTGATAAAATTAAATATTTAATATACGTAAAGAATATTTATTTCTATTTGTTAAAGATAAGGACGAGCATGCGAAATATAATCGAGTATAAATAATAATAAAAAGCCATAATTTTTTATGACGAAGGAAAAACTCGATACCCACGGTAATTAAGAAAAATCATCCAGGCTTCAACGGCCAGAGAAGCAATGCACTATGAAAATAAACTTACAGACCAGGTGGCAACGACGCGCTAACCTTACCGACTTACTCCCGTCTCGTGATCCCTACCAAGGAACTAATTGGATTTGCCAATGAGTTACACGGCAGGCGCGATATCCATGGAAGTCAAAACAAACAGCAACGAATATATGTTGATGCAGCACGTTCACAATTCATAACCGGACATCAATGTAATATATATATTATCACGGAATGTGCTAATCATAAAAATGGTCCTAACAATATCTTTTACAACAAGTAAATGTTACAATAAAGAAATTAGAAAAATCTAGAAGAAGAAAGGGAAAAACCATTCAACTCTCAAATTTACAAGAATTCAAAGAGATTGATAGTGGAAATAATCTAGTATCACAAAACAATTAAGTCATATCTTCTCGTTCTAAGTAATTTTATATTTTTATTCCATTCTATTTATTTCCTTCAGCCATAGTGGAATATAAGAGCTAATGTGGAATTTCTTCATTCTAAGTTAAATCAAAGCCGTTAAAGATATCATAAATTCATGTAATAATGTTCCAATGCTTTAAAATTTTAAATAATACTTCTTTTAGAAAGTATATTCTAGTTTTAAACAATTATCTTATTTTTTTCAAATAATTATGAATTAACATATTTTGTTTTATGATATTTAAGCATCAAATGTTTATTTCAAGGAATATATTGATATGTAAGTGAAATGTTATATAAATCATGGAAAACTGTGGAAGAAATGAAAAAGATTGCATGAATGAGAAAATATAATATAAGTGTATGTTAATATTCATATTCATGATTACATTTGGTTTATATTTATGTTTAATGATAGATAATTTGATTAATTATCTTAATCTTTAATTATATTCAAGAATCATTCTAATTCAAAGTCATTTCCTTAACTTTCTATTCTAATGTTTGATACGACATTCAAACGCCAAATATTTGTTGGATAGTTTTGTCCATCTTCTATATTTCTTCAAATTCTTGTTAAATCTATTGATTTAAACAACTGATTCTTATTATATCTTATTCATAAAGTTTGTAAATATTGTACAAGTCTTAATATTTGAGTTTGTCATATCTTATTAAATTTGAATGACTTTTACTCATTTAAAAACTAAATAGAAGTTTCCATTGTCATGATGCTTGAATGGTGTGCAACCAGCATTTGAATGCCAATGTTTAGTTTTATGGCATGCAAGCTAGCGCTCGAACACTAGCCTCATATATTGTTACTCGAGTCTTAAACTTGTCATAAATTCTTAGATTTCGAACTTTGGTCTTTCATACCTGAGTTTGAGTGTTAAAATTACTTCATTTGACTCATACTAATGGGTATGATTAACGAAATTGTATAAAAATATCATAGTATTAAGGAATACAAAATTTGTGGTATTATAATATAATATATAATTTTTTAATACTGATTTTTATCTCACAGTGGATGATGAGGTTATGTTGATTATGGTGGGATGCTTTCATTCGTAAGACCACCATATTGTGACATCAATTAGATATTGATGAGAGACATTATTGCACATATCATATAAGCTGATTGTACGTCACTATATTACCATTTGAGTTCGTTACATGACATAATATGCCATATGAGTTGGCATTACTATGTGATTTGATCGCATGTATGGTTTTGGTATGTCAAGAATCACGTGATATTTACCTAGCTATGCGGGGGCATAAATATATTAACTTTTGGTCAATAACAAGTAAGATTTATAGGGGGATTATTGTAATATCTCCGAAGTTTATGGCCTTAGTTTTGATAGGATGGTTAGATTCAAATATAGAAATCTCGAGTCTTTGGTTTATTAATCGATATTATATTATTATTGAATTTCCTCCCTATATTATTCTATTCGATATTATATCATATTGTTATATTATTTGAGCATGAAAATATTATGTTGTTAATTATAAGACTTTTTATATATTTAGCTTATCCCTAGTTATTGTTAAATTCTACCAGAATAATCACAGGTTCTTGGGAAAGAATATAGTAGAGATAATGGTAAAAAATACCAAGAGTCTCAAACTATTATAGATTTATTTTATATTGTATCGAAAGGATAAATAATAGCATTATGTATATTGTAATTAAGAAATTAAATTATGATTACTATAAATGGTAAACATAAATTTTTATTAATGCAATGAAATGGATATTTATTTAAATCTGCCCGAAATCACAGTTTTTGTTCCAACACTACCTCCCACAGCGCATCGAACATCAGTCTTAACTTATAAATTCAGCAATAAATTTCCATGGAAATAAACATATAAGGCTCCAACCAAACTAGAATACATCCATCAAAATATGTTCTCATTGTAACATAACTATGTCCGTAGATCTATAGATCTACCTCGAACTATGCCCTAGCATTTGAATGTGGCTTCCTATGCCAGTCCAATGCCAAATAATCCATCCTTTAGATCCACAAATTTAGGTCATACAAGCCATTTAACATGCATTTAAAAGGTCTCTTCACTAGAATTTTATGTAAATCGGTTAAGGACATAACAGTAGATCTTCAATTATACAAGTATGAAACATGCAGATCTAGCCATTCATGCATCATCATTCAAGCGTTGTTTAATCACAGGACAAATCATAACATAGTATTCGAATAGTTCCTCAAATGCTAATCGAAAGTCACACTGAAACTGATGAAAAATGATTCAATCATTCATGAAATTAAGTATATAACCTCTACACAACTTTTTTATGAGGTTTAATTATAGCAATAGAATAACAACTTGGCAGAATACATATAACTCGATCTCCAAGAAGGATATATGATTTGTCAAATGGTCACTTGTCTTAGGACTTGTAAAAATAATAGATCTAAAACATAGACACACTAACTTCTCTACCATGGATGAGTCTATGAAGAAACCTCTGACCACAGCACACTAAGGAAGATGAAGGACTACAATTGAAGGGTTTCTCTCAAATGTTATACTTGCCTCATCACATGACCCAGCATCTCTCTCTAACTTGTCTCTAAAATGTTGCCCTCGAGGAAGAAGAGTGAGGTCACTGAAATCATTAGAAAAGGGTGGCTCTCACTTATTAAGAATAGTGCCAAAATGATGAGAATGCATTAAGGCAAGGGGTGGCAGATGGAATGAATCATTACTCAACTTAATCTACCTTTCTACAAATTATGCAAATAAGGGTTTTCTTGGAAGGTATCAGGAAGAAATTAGAAAGTAATAGCATCCAATGGTGCAGCTATAATCAACAAGAGAAGAGATTAGAGTTGATGGTATGAAAACAGTAATGGGGGTGCAGCTAGGGGGGTTAACTAAGTTCCATAATAATTTCCCTTCATTTCCTTTAAAATTTTTACTTTAATTGTTAGATTAAATATTAGAATAGGATTAATTACATGATTACAATTTATAGGATGCCCACATGGAAGGGATCCACCAAGTGACGAGGATCGTGTGTGTTTCTAAAATATTTAGTGGTATTTAAAATGCTTCACAGAAATTAAATTAAAGTTTAAAATTTTATTTTAACATCAACACCTTAATTTAATTGGTTTTAACTCTCATATTATGCACATAAGCAAATGTCAATATAGCAGCAAATCTTACTTAATATTCTGAAGTATTGAAAATAATTATAAACTACAAATGACAAATTACCAAAATACCTTTCTAGAAATCTCATGAATCTAACTTGTCAAGTCTCTTGATAAAGTTAGCCTATTCTCAACTGCAAATTAGCAAAAGTTGTTACTAACTTATTAATTACCATTATTATTGTCCCTTGTAGGTTAGAAGTCTAATAAAATTATATCAAATCCTAGGGTGCTACAATCCTCCCCCATAAAAATTTTGTCCTCAAAAGACGTATATAAAGCCTCGAACAAATGTGGATACTTTTCATTCATGTCTTTCTGCGATTCCTGCATTGCTTCACTCTTGCTACGGTGATTCCATAAAACATTCCCCATTGGAATGTTCAAAATGTAAAGGCTTTTCTCTTGGAATTCCGGTATCTAGACTAGTTTCTCCCCAAAAGATTGATCCTCGTGCACTTGTAATGACGTAAAATCAATCATGTGAGGGGGGTCGTGCATGTGTTTCTGCAGAATGGAGACATAGATTGCGGTGTGCATTGTGCATAATGCTGGTGGTAACACCATCTTGCAAACTACCCTACCAATACATTCTAGGATCTCTAATGGTTCATGAACCGCTATCGAAGCCTTACTCCAAAATGCATCACACCCTTCCACAGCAAAACCATAAAAATACAGCTTCTCTGACCTCAAATCTTCTGTCTCATCGTTTTTAATTGGCATAATTCTTTTGTTTGCTTTAAGCCACCCCATTGAAGATCTCAAGTCAAACCGATCTTGTCTGTTGTCTCCTGTACAACATCATGTCCCTGGATTCTCTAATCTCTAACATCTTTCAAGCTAACTGGCGATCAACACTTCCTCCCATATCAATACTTGTCTAATGGTTGTCGTTATATGCAAAGTTAGACTATGGTAGGTGTGCATCAGAACTTCCTCCATGATCTAAAACAAATAACCTCAACATGTCTTCCAATATCAGAATATTCGTTTCAAACTATTCATTGGTCTGTGGATTAAAGGCCATGCAAAATCTCAAAAGTGTCCCCAACCCCATTGTAAGCTTCAGAAAAACCACATTATGAATCATGGATCTCTATTTAATATAACAATGGCTGATATCCCATGTTGCATCATGATCTCAACGATGTAAGCCTGGCTAGCTAATCTAATGAAAAGATGACTTTGCTAGCCAAAAAGTGTATCGACTTTGTCAATCTACCGATAATTACCCATATATTGTCATATTCTTGCATTCTTCTCAAACGTTTTGAAACGAAATCCATAACAATGCCTTTCCACTTCTAACTCATAATGGGCATGGACTGCAATGTCATGTAATGATAGACAAGGAGCAAAGCACAGCACAACAATTGAGCAAGATCAACATCAGCATTGGAAGAGGCACCAACAATTACATCGGCATCAAGGAATGCTTCAACATCAATATGGCAACAGAATGATATGTATCAATAGCTGTGGGCCAGATCAATCTATTATAAGTAGTTAGAATAGTTAATTGAGTGGTTTAGTTAGTTGATGATATGGTAGCCATATATGTAAGGCATGCTAGCCTTTATAAAGTATTGTGAATGTAATGAATGATTCTACTCTTCTCATCTCCCCTCTGGTCTATCTCTCATTCTCTTCTTTGTCTTCTCTCTCTGTCTCTCTTTCCTCTTTTCCTCTTCTCTCTTCTCACTCATTGATCTTTTTTTTTTTCCTTCTCATTCCTTATACATAATTCTCTCATTTCCTTCCTATGTTTCACTTTTACCAATTCATCAATCAATTTCCATCTAGTCACATTACAAGTGGTATATGAGAAGACTTTCCTCACCTACACACGCTTGTTTTAGCAACTTAAACATCATAGCCATGACAACCAGCAGGAACCATTTGGAGGAACAAATGCAACAATGGCAGCAAGAAACTCAAGAAGCATGATGCAGAAGGTGAACGATAATTTTATATTTTACAAGAAAGAGCATATTCAAGAATCCAGGAACAAGGAGATAAAATGGAGCAAAGATTGGACAACAAGCTATGCAAATTCATGGCAAACATAAAGGACATGTTAGCCCCCAAGAATCTAGAAGCATAAGAATATCTAAACTAGGCCACAAATTCAGCATGTAGCAGGATAACTTGGAGCAAAGATTGGATGATAAACTTTCCAAATTCAACTTAGACATGAAGAGTTAATCAACATTTAAGAATGTTGAACTAGAAACCCACCAAATCCAACTCCAAAGATCACCATTCCACAGAATGCTCAAAGGGGATTACTGCCTACACCATCTAGCAACAACTTCCAAGAAGATCAAGGTTCGAGACTGAAAAAGCACTCTTTGTGCTAATAAGATACACTCAAGTTTCGACCTCGATAAATATAGTGAAAGTATTAATTAATAAATATCCAGTACATGTAAAGGATATTTAGTTCTAGATGCTAATGTTACTAACAATCATGCAAAGTATAAATCAGTATAAACAGTAATAAAAAGACACGATTTTTGGTGACGAAGGAAAAACTCGATACCCACGGTAATCGAGAAAAGCCCTCCGGGCTTCAACGGCCAGGGAATCAATGCACTATGAAAATTAACTTACAGACCGGATGGTAACGACGCACTAACCTAGCTGACTTACTCCCGTCTCGTGATCCCTACCAAGGAACTCCTTGGATTTGCCCGCGGCAACGGAACTAGACACATTCCGGTCTTCACGTCAATCTTCCCTCTCGAACCACTTGAATTGCCAAACACGATCGGGTCTCCTTCTTCATGAACCAACGTCTCCAACGAAGGTAGAATGAAGTATTTCAATGGTTAATGTAAGGTGATGAGAAAACTTATTTGAACATAAAGATCAATCTTATAACTTTAGGTTTTCTCAAGAGAAGCAATATCAATAGAGCATAAGTAACTTTCTTCTCAAAAGAGGCACGACAATAAACTCTCAAGAGTCCTTTCTGACTTCTTAGGATTCCCAAAATATAAGTCAGGTATATATAGAGGACTTAAGGTTTGCGTTTAAAAAAAAGCCCGTTGCGATGCCACTCAAGCGCAGCTCGAGCGTGCGGCGGTCGCACATAGGGTTTCCAGAGAAATCCTATGTGCACTCGAGCTCGGAGTGGCGCCCAGCGAGCGGGGTCCATTCTAGAATTTGGGCTCGAGCACGAGCGAAGCGCATAGCGAGCAGGGTTCATTATGTTTTTTAGGGTCGAGCGGGGAGCGAGCACACGGAGGGCGCGGAGGCTTTGGACGGGCTCGAGCGACTGGAGGGCGGAACGGACCGATACACTAGAACATAAGTTCACGGAAATTACCAAGTAAAAATATGATTCTAACAATCTCCCCCTTTGGCAATTCCTTGACAAAACTCAAAAAATAAATAAATACAATAGAATCACGGGTTGAGACACGACCGAGATAAAATCTGTTGTGACGGACCGGATTATTCTCCATTGAATAACCTCCGTCAATGGGTATACACACCCTAAAGTCCATAATTAACCTATGGACTATACAGAAAATTCGACAGAGTTTTCTCTGTAACTGGATAAAAAACTAAAAATACAACCTGCAACAAGCACACATCTATCAAAGGCTCAACACAAAGCCTACAACACGCCACACAGGATCAAACATCTGCCATATCATCCATGGCTCCAATACAATATTCCTATCTACTATACTGGATATAGAGAGATGCATCTAATGAAACAAAACTCAAAATATTTATACAGACGCGGAAGCAGACTAAAACATCATAAACATGCGGAAGCATAACAAAACCATAAAATAACAATAAGCCACGTCCATCGAGTGGCTGTCCACAATCCGATCCAACTCTGAGTCCAAATCTTTACCGCACTCGCCATCCAGCCGATCTTATCAAGCAAGCATCTTCTTGCTCTGACTACCTGTGCCAGCTAAGTGTTCTCATCTGAAAGAAAAAATAACAAACAGTAAGAGTGAGCTTACAGCTCATAAATGTAATCATAAACACCCCTCCAAGACATGTACAAAGACAGAAATGGGAGGAAATACAAACACTCTTCATAATCAAGAAACAGGAGAGGAAACAGGAACAACTGGAATCACGTGATTCCTATAGTTTTCACGGTTACTTCATCATTTGGAATCACTTGATTCACAAGGTTCATCGTTTGAACATTAATTAGAATCACTTGATTCTCATTGGGTTCACACGGTTCATATTTTGAACATTATTCACTTTCATTATTACTTTGTCTTTGCGGACCCCGGCTAGTAGACCGTACTAGCCAACGATGTGAGAGAACAAGGATAGGAATATGTTCGCTACACATTCTAAAGCCACGACTACTATTTTAGGTCGGTAACACACGACCCTCAGTTGCATCCATGGAACAATCATCACAGACGACTACATCTCAATATGTAGCGTCGACAGACACACCCCATACCCCCGGGGTCCAAGGCAATCCTCGTTCTTCCACAGTAGTTTCCTAAAGCGTACCACAGACATCACCCGCTCCCATGAGCGGTCAGAATACGTGGCCAAGTATTCCTCGGGTTCACACCGCGAGGGACATAGTATGCTAAAGAACACTACCCATACGACTCAGGGTCCTAGTTTCAAGATTAGGTTCATCACTTGGAGAGAAAAATCTACATTTGCCATACACAATCAAATCTCAGAAAATCTCATTCCCATCACAAAGATCTCTAACCGGGAGATCATCTCATCACACACATCTCCATCCAGGAGATCATATCATCACA
>JAOVVI020003747.1:0-12261 GCA_028571085.2 Nepenthes alata | reverse complement strand
ATTGATGATTGTATACCATCCTACCGTCGTCCTTACCCGCTTGGCCTCTTTAGGGTTCTCCGGCATCCGTCAGGTACTTGTAGTACGGGGTCATCTAGTTGTCACCTTCGGTTACCTATAACACTTCCTGATCTGGGCCTTCGATGCTTGGGGCGGCCAGAATTTCCTGCATACTCTTGGCATACTGCTCCAAGGATCTTGTGGTTGCGTCCCTGACAAACTGGTTGACTTTTTAGTTCTCAGCTCTTGGGACGCATTCAATTTTGAAGCTCTCAAATGTCGGGACCTGGGCTTTTGCCTTCGCCAAGTATTTAGTAAGTTGCGGGTTTGACACCTCGAAGGCTCCTTGGATTTGGTTGACCACCAGCTCTGAATCGCTGCACACGACTAGTGCCTTCGCAGAGCATTCCCTAGCCAGTCGGAGCCCTCTGAGATGGGCTTCGTATTCCACCACATTATTGGTGGCCGGGAAGGCGAGCGTAAGGAAATATTTGATCTCTGAGCCGTCCGGAGTCCTCAGCATGACTCCGACTTTGCTGTCTATTTGCGTGGATGACTTGTCTACATTTAGGGTCGACACGAGAGCATCTTGCATGCCTGCGCCTTCATGCTGATCTTGAGCGTCACGGGTTGGGGTTGTCGCCTTGACGATGAAGTCCGCTAGGGTTTGGCCTTTGTGGGCTGGCCGCAGCCAAAACTCTACGTCGAACTCGCCCAACTCT
Source organism: Nepenthes alata (assembly GCA_028571085.2). Lineage (NCBI taxonomy): Eukaryota > Viridiplantae > Streptophyta > Magnoliopsida > Caryophyllales > Nepenthaceae > Nepenthes > Nepenthes alata. Next base: position 11,539 of record JAOVVI020003747.1, on the reverse strand, counting down.
ATAGCCCATTTGACCAGTCGTCCTGACATATCAGGTTCTGGAGATTTCCTTCAAGGGCTGATCGATTAACATGACGATCCAGTGTGCTTGGAAATAGGGCCTCAACTTTTGTGTGGAATAGATGAGGGCCAAGGCAATTTTCTCGGTGTGGGGGTTATCGGGACTTTGTGTCCGTCAATACCTTGCTCACGTAATATACGGGTCATTGCGCGCCTTTGTATTACCTGATGAGCACCGAACTCAGATCTGTATCCAACATAGCTAGGTAGAGATACAGATCCTTGCCGTCCAAAGTAGTGTTCATAAGAGGTGGACTGACGAGGTATGTTTTTAGTTTCTGAAACCCTGCCTCACACTCGTCTGTCCACCGAAACTCGAACGCCCTCATTTCTTGAAGTGCCTTAAAGAATGACTAATACTTTTTTGTAGACTTAGCTAAGAACCATGATAGGGTGGTAAGTTACCCCGTGAGCCTTTGGACTTCCTTTACAGCCTGTGGGGGGTTCATGTTGAGGATGGCTTTGATTTTTTTCGGGTTGGCTTCGATGTCGTGCAGGGACACTATGAAGCCCAGGAAATTTTTGGAGGTTACCCTGAACGCGCATTTAGCTGGGTTGAGCTTCGTCCTATGAGCCTGAAGTACCTCAAATGTCTCTTCTAAATTGTAAACGTAGTCATCGGTTATCTTGGTTTTGACGAACATGTTGTCCATGTATACCTCCACGTTTCTTCCTATTTGGGTTTTGAACATTTTGTTCACCAATCACTGGTAAGTTTCCTCAACATTCTTCAGGCCAAAATATATGACATAGTAGCAGTACATCCCTTGGTTGATTATGAAGGAGGTATACTCTTCGTCGTCTAGGTCAATCATTATCTGGTTGTAACCCAAATAGGCATCTATAAAACTCAAGAGTTTATATCCGGACGTGGGGTCTACCAGTTGATCAATCTGAGGGAGTGGGAAGCTGTCATTTGGGTAAGCTTTGTTCCTGTTGGTGAAGTTGACGCACATTCATTACTTACCGTTGCTCTTCCTCACATGCACGACATTCGACAGCCAATTTGGGTATTGGACGTCCCTTATGATCCCAGCGTCTAGCAGCCTTTTCACATTCTCTCTTATGGCTATTAGTTTCTCAACGGAGTGGTTATTGTGCTTCTGCCTGATGGTTTGGGACCGGGGTTGAGGCCCAACTCATTTACCATTACTTTGACCGGTATTTTGAGTATGTTGATAGGAACCGATGCAAAGACGTCGGTGTTCTTTCTGAGGAAATTTACGAGCCTATCCTGGATTGCTGCCGTCAGGGAACGACCGATGTGTATGCATTTCTCAGGTTTGGTGGGGTCCAAAGGAACCATCTCGGTTGCCTCAGCAGATTGGTCTTGCTACAATGTAGCTTCGTCATGAAAATCCAAGTCCCTAGCAAGTCGGCCTAGCATTGCAGGTGCGACTTGGGATAGATAGTAGGTCCATCCCACTACTTGATCACCTAGCACCTTCCCCATTCTGTATGGGGTTAGAAATTTTATTTTTAGATGGGGGATCGACGTTACGGCCTCGAAAGTAGTGAGGAATGCCCAGCTTAGGATGGCGTTGTAGACAGAATGCAAGTCATCGATGAGAAATGTCAATTCTCGCGTGGTGATATGCAGGTAAGTTTCCATCATGACTTCCAATTGGATCTCCCCCTGTACGGGTACATGTTCGTTATCTAGGCCATATAAAGGGCCTTCGGCTGTCCTTAGCTGGTTCTTTTTCAACCCTTGCATAAAAAATGTATTAAGATATAACAAATTTTTAGAACTTTTATTATCAATAAAAATTCATTTCAGTTGGTAATTAACTGTACCATCCGAAATGAGGGCTGATATAACAAGAGGGTCGGAATGAGGGGAGGTTACATGCATTATATCATCGTTACTAAAGCTAATGACATCACTCCTAATCTCTACTCTCGCTACTAGAAGCGCGCTCGGGTTGTGCCTGGCTGCTACTCTTGTCCGGCCTGCTTGAAATCATGCTGATCACGTTGGCAGCGGTACGGTTCCTTAGTGGTTGGCTTACTTCCCCATCGTAAGCCCTGTGGGCCCGCCCCGAGCCCTATAGGAACCGCATGAGGTTCCCCAAGTGGACCAGGTCTTCTATCATTTTCTGCAGGGTCCAGTAGTCCTCCGTGGTATGTCCTAGAGACCGATAAAAGTGGCAGTACTTTGTCTGGTCTCCAACCTCTGGATTCCTCGATGTTTTGGGCCACTTTGAGAACTTTTCATCCCAGACTTGCATCAGAATGTTCGAGCGGGTATTATTCAGGGGAGTTGGGATCATTGGCTTGTACTCCGTCCTGGCACTCGGCTCAAGCCTCGGTTGCTTGCGGCACTCCTGAAAGCGGCCTCCATCCCCATCCCTCTTCTTCCCAACAAATGGTCCCTCTGGTGGTTGGTCCGCACGTTCGGGACTCCTCACTTTGTTGGCCTCCTCGACCGAGATATAGGTCTGAGCGATGGCCACAGCTTCTTGGAAGGACTGTGGGCGTTGGTGCGCCAAGTGTTTGAAGAACTCTCTGATTGTTAGCGTGGCATTGAAGACATTGAGTTTCATCTCGTCAGAGAGTTGGGGGATTTAATGGGCTTCCATGATGAAGCGGGCTAGGAAATGCTTCAGGATCTCCTCCAGCCCCTGGCGGAGGTTGACAAGGTGTCAGTGCTACTTCTCTTCCCTTTGACTGGAGGTGAACTGGTTTAGGAAACAATTGACGAGTTTGTCAAAGGAGTGGATGGAGTTTGGCTGGAGGCTATGGAACCAGAGCATGGCATCCCCTTTGAGTGTGAGGGAGAAGCACTGGCATATCACAGCATCACTTGCCCCGTGGAGGGACAAGTGAGTATGGAAGTAGTTTAGGTGGTCCATCAGGTCCGTACTTCCATTGTATGCATCTAGGGTTGGCATCCTGACGTTGAGGGGAAGTGGCTCAGTCTGGATGTCCATAGCGAACGACGACTTTTGCAGGTCGAGTGCCGAATGTCTGGGCTCCTTGAACAAGTGGTTCCATATCTTGTGTACTTTTTCCTCTATCAGTGGGGTGGACCCGCTCCTCTTTGTGTTGATGAAGTCTCTAAGCTTGGAATTGTCCTGTGGGTCGCGCTCGTTACGACAGCTGCCCGCACGTGGTGGCTGCTCACTACACGAGCCCGTGGTTGTGGGTCTCCTATTGCTGTGGGAGTTACGGGTGTTCCGTTTCTCTGGGCTTTCCGTCGGCTCGTCCTGGCTATGAAGGCTCTTGGCTATCTTCTGGGCCCTGCTGACTGAGGCCGCTTGGGCCTCGACGTCGGCAGGTCTGTTTATCCTTGCCCTTGGGGCTCTTGCACCGTGCCTTCTTTGTCTGGAGGTTGACGCTTGGAGGGCCAAGGGAGGGCCCCCCATCCATTATGTTCCTGTCCGAGTGCACAATGCTTGAAGCATTAGCCTCATGTCGCCTACATCAGCGACTAGCTTGTACACGTCGAGCTCTGGTCCCTCACTGGCATGGCTACCCACTGCTAGGTCGTCGTCATGGGGAGCGGTGTCTCTCAGTGGCGCACTTGCTTACGCTCTGGTGTTGACCATTTCTTGCGTAAGAGGGTGAATGTTGAAGTGTGAGGTTAGACTTTTCATCGTTCCCATAGACGGCGCCAATGTTGAACTCGGTCCGGATTCTCTAGCAGATTAGGGAGCCTTTGAATTTTGCGTCTGGATCTGATCTTGAGCGGGTTCGGTCTTCGCTCTCCTCAACCTGAACCATGTATAATACAAACTACAAATAAGAGGTCAAAGGTCAGTGAGAAGTTATCTCACCAAAAGTACTATGATACTCAAGTTAGATATCTTCCGTAATAAACAGAGAGATGTAGGAATTAGTGTTGAGATTTGGTGGGGAATGAGGATGCAAGTATATAAGACTCATTGAGTGATTACTGGAGGCTGGGCTCCGAGATTTTGCACTGTAGGGAGTGGCTCACTAAGATTGCTCGATAGAGGCTTTTAGGGTTGATGACATTTGACTGATTTGGCAACCAAGAATTGAGTCCAAGAATCGAAGATCAGGGATCGATCCTCTCTCTTATAGAAGGAGAGGATATTTATAGGCTCCATGGTGGAGAACTTTGGGCATGGAAATATCCAACATATGGCAAGCCAAAATTTGCTGGCCGCTGACCACTGACGAATAACCAGCGGTGTTAGTTGTCGCCTTGCGGTGGTGAGAAGACCGTTGTCGGGCGTTGGCCAGCATTGGTCTATTGCTCCCGCGAGGATTGGTTGGGTGGTTTGGAGAATGGCGTGCACTGTAGCTTGCAGCGCTGACTTTGTTCTCATTAATTAGCATTCTTTGGGCTGGCTCCTACCATCTACAGTCGTATTAATGGGCTGCAGTTGGGCGTTGATTGGCCGCTGCTTATGGGGCGCCACGTAGGCTATTTTTCTAAATCTCTTTGGGCTTCACGGGAGCTTGGGCCTTGTTGCTTCTGGCCCATCCCGGGATGGACCCAACAAGTATAATAATATCTCAAATAAATGTTAAAATTATATATTAAATATAATGAAATTATATAATAGAAAATGTAAAATAATATTTTTAAAGAAAAAATTAATTATCAATTAATAAATAATATAATGTTAAATTTGAACATAATTTATAGTATGTTGATATTTTAAAAAATTATGAGATAATATTTAATTTGAAAAGAATATAAAAATAGTGGAATATAATATAAAAATATTGTATGTTATAATTTTTGAAACTTACCTACTTTACGTGAGGTTTTATACAAAGATTGCCTTCTAAATATTTTTCTTCTAAATATCTTAAAATTTACTTAAGACATGAGTGTTGCGTTTTGACTCGCAGGGTCACATGCAACGCAAGTGTGTTTGGACCGTAGAGGAGGAGAGATTTGGGACAAGGGTTTTACATGAAAAAACCTCCTTTTGAATGAGGAGGAAAAAATTACGAGGCTCTTGGTTTATTTAAATGCTTCACTATGTATGAAAGTCTTTACGGAGTATAAATTTTGGAGGATTCATTCATTGTCTCTTGTTTGTGTTTTTCTTCTCTTAGAACTTCTCTCGTTGGGAAGCTTTGTCACCTTCAGTCTTTCTAGTTTGAAAGGGAGGAAGGAGATTCAAGTGTCCAGCCAAGATTTTTGCCGGAGTTGGGATTGGATTCAGATTGGGCTCCCCCCAAGCAGGAGTTTCTACTGGGTATTTATAGGTGGAATTGGCCGTTGGGTTGAGGACACGTGTCAACTGGTGAACGGATGGGAGAGTGCCATCTGTCCTGTCAAATATGCCAGACGCGTGAGGGGCCGTCCGTTCGGCTACTTTTGTGCCAGAAAAGTGGCGTGTGGAGTGTGCATGCCGTTGGCGCCACTGGCACCTACTGGTAGGGCCTGAGTGTATCAGGTACGAAGGTTGTAAGCATCAGTTCAGATTTGACCAGGCGTGCTTTGGGTCCTGCAGGTGCTGCAGGTTTCTTGGTAACTTGCGAAGTCTGCCTGGCTGGCGCTCTCAGTCGTGTATGTGATGTCCGTGTCTTTGCACGACGGACTTTATCCCTTCGAGAGTTCGCGGACTCGTTTGAGAGAGGTAGTTCTCGAACATTGATCGTCCCTTGTAGGCTTTGGAGAATCTTCAGCTTCTTATGAAGGGTCCTCGGGTTATTTCTTGTCTGCTCCGGTGTTCATAGCCACCATTAGCTCGTTGCGGTTAAGTAGACTTCTCGGGTTTGCTTGGTCAATCTAGCGCGTGAAGCTAACTTAGGCGTTTTGGGCCTCTCGTCCGCTTGGTCCTTCTAGGCCACGACTTTTCCTTGCCTTGGGCCCTTTTTTTACGCCCGATTTTATGGGCCCTTATATTGGGACCTAACATAGCCCCCCATACCAAAGGGTTCGAGGTCCTCAACCATTTGGCATGAAATCGCTGCTCCTTTTTGAGGTTGGTTTCTTTCTGCGGGAATCTGTCCGTGCACGACGTCGGAGTTCAAAAAGGATGTTTTTGAGGAGGCAAGATTTTGACCGTCCTTGTCCACTCTTGAGCCTTTTGTGGTGCTGGTCCGAGTCTGCAGATGTCCTCAGAGGAAAGATGGTGCCAGGCTTGGAGGATAATTATCCTCGAACTTGTTCACTCTTGAGGAGGCAAGATTATGACCGTCCTTGTCCACTCTTGAGCCTTTTGTGGTGCTGGTCCTAGTCCGCAGGTGTCCTCGGAGGAAAGATGGTGCCAGGCTTGGTGGATAATTGTCCTCGAACTTCCTTTGAGTCTGAAATCTTTCCAGCACCGCCGTTTGGGCTCTTGCAGGGCATTAAATGCGAGATTGACGCGCTGACAGGCGCCTTGGGAAAGTAAGGCCACGATCGCTTTGAGACGAATGGACGACTGACATGTGGTGAGTGTAATGAGTGCGTCCTTTTGGATTTCAAAACTATTTAAAGGCTTATTCGTCCCCAACTTGCCATTTCTGTGTCCGCTTTCCATTTTCTTCTCCAAGTATTGCGCCGTTTGTTCTTCTCTTTGCTGGAGCTTTGCTATTGTACTCCTTTTGCCCTTTGCCGCTCATGGCGTCTGGTGCAAGGGAGATTGCTTTAACCATAACGCTTGGCAAGCTTGAAGAGATCCGAAAGAAATACCAGATCCCTGACACTGTGGCCATGCTGATCCCGGGCTCATATGACAGGGTGTGGTGTCCTTAGGAAGGTTTTATTATCGTGTACGAAGTCCACCTTAAAGATGGGCTTCGATTTCCTGTGCCGGAGGAGCTTTTTGACATCATAAGGGGACTTGGAGTCCCCTTTTCCAACCTTCAATCGAATGCCATCAGGTATTTGGTATCCCTATGTGTCTTCTTCCGTTGCCACAACAAGCTGCTGAATGTCCTTACGGTCAATGCTATGTTTCGCTTTACACATAACTTTGACTGGATCACAATGACTCATTGCTCGGACTTCTCTTTGATGTGCGGGGAAAACCCAGACTCCACGAAGCGGTGGAAGGATAAATTTTTCTTCCTGGGCATTCGGGAGAATTGGGCCATCCCCATTGCCTGGGGGGAAATGGCCAGCCTGTGCCGTTCGGATCTTTCGCGGGAGGAGAGGTAGAACGTAATGGAGTTCACGGATTTGGTGCTGGCCAACATCGGGGGCTTTCACTTGGATAAGCGCAACATCTGGCTCTCACCTGAGAGCTTTAAGGAGGCCAAGTGGGGGCCACGGGCCGAGGCCTCCACCGTAAGTCCTCCCAAGAAGTCCAAGAAGAGGCCGAGGAGGAAGGCGGAGTATCTGAGGATTGAGGGTCTTTCTGACCGTGCGGGGATGAGCCGTCCAGCAGAGAGCTCGAAACGTCCGGGGGCCATTGTTGAGTTCCCTTCTTCTGATGAGGATGACGATGATCTTGACGTCGAGGTCTCTGATGATGATGATTTTGACATTGTCATTTCGGATGATGACGATCTGATCGCTCCCCTCTTTAAGTGGTCAAGGACTGATGCTTTACTGAGATCCTCGGGAGTTGAAGGTCTCGTGCCCTTACTGCCGGCTGATCCTGTCGGAGGATCTTCGGTAACGATCGTGGAGATCATGGAACTCTCGAATTCCCAATCTCCCAATGATGATCTTACTCCTGGAGTCCCCGCTGATTTGCCTTGTGACGTCTCGGACAGGATTGATCACCCTTCCGAGGACATAGGAGACGGGGACCATGCCGAGGATGTTGAGGGGGAAAATATTGTGGAGATGGTCTGAGAACTGTTTGCGACCGAGAAGGTCATCTTTGTTGTCCTGGTGCCATATGTTCCTTCTGATCCTCTCGCCGATGTCCAGATTGCAGGCCCATCACGGTGAGAGGTGGAAGCCCCGGGGGAGTTTTATGCCGAGGATGCTGAGTTTGGAACAGGCCCCTTAGTGACTTTTTTAGCTGAGGTGTCTGTTTCAGGGGAAGCACCTGCGGTGCCTGAGAGTGGGCCGTAGGAGTTCGAGGCCCTCAGAGGATACGGCTTTATGCACGATCCCTTTGCTTACAAGGTAATCCACCGCCCTCTTGTTTTTGCCTTTTGAAGGACCTGGATCATTCTTGATGGATTCATTTTCCTTTTACAGCTTCAGGATGCGGCTGGGAGCTTGAGTCAACTGGCGGGAGAGGCCATCCGGGCACGCTCGGAAATGGAGTCGCTGAGGGCTACCGAGGAGGCCGCCTAATAGACTAAAGCGAAGCCAACTGAGGCGAAGGGAAAAGTGGCCTCTTTGGAGGATACCGTCAAAATCCTTCGGCTTTAGGTAAGGTTTCTTCGCGACTGGGTCGTCTGCCAAGACGAGAGGCTGAGGACATCCATACGGCCCTCGAAGATTGCGCCATTATTGCAAGGCAGGCACTTGGAGGGCATTTGTATGAGTCGTCGAGTGATGCTGCTTTCCAATCCGTGCTTTCCCGTGGCCGTCCTTGATCCCAAGAACGCCAGTGCCTTACGTAAAGAAGACTTATATGGCGTTGTTGGAGGGCGTCCCCTTGAGTCTTCTCGAGCAAGGTCCAAAGGTGAATCTTCTGTGCCCGAGCAATCAAGACTGACAGACCAAGCAGGGATTTCTGGAGTCCAGGAGGCTCACGGAGGAGGAAGTCAAGAGGAGCTCCCCTGACTAGCTATCTTTTGTTTTGTTTTCTTTTTTTTGAACACTGTACAGGGTACCATTTTTATTAATAAAACTTGTTTCTTCTGAGTTGTTTGCCCGGTATGTACGAGTGCTCTTTTTTTGTGATGCTAAGTAATTTATCCTTAGTCTCCATCGCTAGTTCTTTCGAGGATTGTGTTGCCTGTTGATTTCTCGGATCATCTGGTTTTGCACAAGTCTTGATGAGCTTTATCCTCTTTGGGTACTCGGATGGAACCGAGTTTTCAATTATTTGATCTCTGGAGCCGCTCGGTCAGAACCGAGTTTTTTTAAACTTGGGAGCTGCCTTGACGCTAACGAAGGAAACGTGAGCGCATCGTGAGATCCTTTCATTCAAGTAGATGTGTTACATAGGGAGGCCTCGGGGTCGTTTTGATCCCTCTCATTACATTAGTGCTCTGAGTCTTAGTCGATGCTTGCTTTGAGCCAGTGCATCTCTTCTGCTGCTCCCTTGGAGAATCTTCGGTTGGTGCCCCTTGATAGTTGCACTTTGAGTCGTCCTTCTTAGAATACGACCTCTGGGGCCGCTCGGTCAGAGCCTAGTTTTTGGAGTTATATGACCTCTGGGCCGCTCGGTCAAAGCCGAGTTTTTAAAGTTATACGACCTCTGGGGCCGCTCGGTTAGAGCCGAGTTTTTGGAGTTATACGACCTCTGGGGCCGCTCAATCAGAGCCGAGGTTTTAAAGTTATACGACCTCTAGGGCCGCTTGGTCAGAACTGAGTTTTTAGAGTTATACGACCTCTAGGGTCGCTCGGTCAGAGCCGAGTTTTTGAAGTTATACGACCTCTGGGGCCGCTCGGTCAGAGCCGAGTTTTTGGAGTTATAAAACCTCTGGGGCCGCTCGGTCAGAGCCGAGTTTTTAAAGTTATATGACCTCTGGGGCTGCTCGGTCAGAGCTGAGTTTTTGAAGTTATACGATCTCTGGGGCCACTCGGTCAGATCCGAGTTTTTTACTTTGGGAGCTGCCTTGATGTTGACGAAGGAACACGATGGTATCATGAGATCCTTTCATTCGCGTAGGCACATCACATCGAGAGCCCTCAAGGGCCGTTTTGATCCCTCTCATAGCTCCCCTGCTAATCGCGACCTTTCGACAATCCTGCCCTGTGTTGGTCTTTTTGAAGTTGGCACGTGCAGCCCCCCAGTCGGTGGTTAGGCACCTACCGCACCCATTATGGCCTTTCCTTTGGAACGGTCCGATCGATTACATCTTGCTGCTCCGGGCCTATGCCCGGGTCGTGGCAGGAAGCGGTCGAGGAAACCTTCCATTACCAGCCTTTTGACCTTTGCCTGGAGTGCCCTGCAGTCCTCGGTGTCGTGGCCGCAGCTGCAGTGGTAATGACAGTATTCCCACTGGTCACCCCCTTCTGGGTTCTTCAACGCCTTGGGCCACATCAAGAACTCCTCATCTCGGATCTGCGTCAGGATGCTAGTGAGTGACTCAGCGAGGAAAGGTGGGCCTGAAGGCCCTTCTCCTCCAAAGACCATCCGTATAGGCCTGTTTTGCCCTGATGGTCCTTGGGACTTCAGCTGGGCGTTCGCTCTTCTTTTTCCTTCCATTGTCCTTGAGGGCAAGGGGTCTTCTTGGACCACTGGTTGGCTTGTTTCACCGGCCTTTGGTCCAAAGACCGTATTCGAGAGCCTCTTGAGCCCTTTCTTCGTTGGAAAATAGGCCATGGACTTTTTTTTGCTGAGGTAGTCCCTCAACTCACCGGGAGCTCAGGCAGCTAGTCGCTCCCGGGGTACTGTTGGCCGAGAGCTCCCGAGATATGTCCCCCGAGATGGCCCGTCCACCTCGCAGAGAGTATGGACGGCTCTTGAGAGGCTGTTCACCTTCTTTACTAGCTTCCACGCGCTAGTATCGGGATCGCCACTCGTCGCGCCACCGGATGGAAGGCACGTTTCGAAGGGTTCGACCTCTCATGTGGACGTGCTGGCTTATCTGCTCGCCATCTTGGGAGCACTGGTTGTTCTGCGAGAGTAGAGAGCGTTGAGCTTACTGTCAAAGTTCCCACAGACGGCGCCAATATCGCGTTTCGACTCGTGGGGTCACGTGCAACGCAAGTGTGTTTGGAATGTAGAGGAGGAGAGATTTAGGACAAGGGATTTACGTGAAAAAACCTCCTTTTAAGTGAGGAAATAACCACGAGGTTCTGGGCCTTTTAAATGCTTCACTATGTATAAAAGTCTTTACAGAGTATAAATTTTACGGGATTCCTTGTCTCTTATTTGTGTTTTTTCTCTCTTAGAACTTCTCTCGTTGGGAAGCTTTGTCACCCTCGTTCTTTCTAGTTTGAAAGGGAGGAAGGAGATTTAAGTGTCTAGCCAGGATTTTTGTCGAAGTTGGGATCGGAATTCTGATTGGGCTCCCCCCCAGGCAAGAGTTTTTGCTGGGTATTTATAGGCGGAATTGGCCATTGGGATGAGGACACGTGGCAACTGGTAAACGGCTGGGAGGGTGCCACCTGTCCTGCCAAATGTGCCAGATGCGTGAGGGGCCGTCCGTCTGCCTGCTTTTGTGCCAAAAGTAGTGGCGTGTGCAGTGGGCACGCCGCTGGCACCTACTGGTCGGGCCTGAGTGTGTCAAGTACGAAGGCCGTAGGCATCAGTTCAAATTTGACCAGGCGTGCTTTGGGTCCTGCAGGTTTCTTGGTAACTGGCGAAGTCTGCCTAGCTGGCGCTCTCGACCGTGTATGTGATGTCCGTGTCTTTGCACGACGGGCTTTATCCCTTCGAGAGTTCGCAGACTTGTTTGAGAGAGGTAGTTCTCGGACATTGATCGTCCATTGTAGGCTTTGGAGAATCTTCAACTTCTTATGAAGGGTCATCGGGTTATTTCTT
>JAOVVI020003746.1:0-18592 GCA_028571085.2 Nepenthes alata | reverse complement strand
CAACCATGGAACAATCCAGAATTCTCAAGGTAAACGTGACAGCACATGCAATTAGGGAACAAGAGAATATATCAATCCCAAATTTAATAAAACAGAAATCAAACTCTACAAATAAGAAAATAACTCCGTCTACTTTTGGGGGTGCCTCAACATCTTGAACTGTCACTGCATGTGCTTTAGCTAGGTTTGTAGGCTTCTTTGCTCCTAGTCACTTTGGTAAGGGATAATTTTTTACCAGGTGGCCCTTCTGACAACAGTTAAAACAAGCTCCTACCTTTCAAAAACAATTTTTTTCTCAAATGCCTTTTCCCACAATGTGAGTTCCCGATCCCAGAACACGATGATCATGGAATGATTATGTAGATAAAAATCATGTTTGGGTTTAAATATAGTAAAACACTTGATAACGAAGAAAAATGAGGCGAAATGGGGCAAAACTGGAGGTGCGCTCATGCACCATTTTACAAATACGGCTGCCTGATGGCCGCTCGAGGCAAGACGGGAGCATGGCAGCCTACGAGGCTGGTGCTCGCGTAGCGCTTGAGCGCTAACCAAGGCACCAGTTTGGGAAAGGGACCACTTAAGGACCGCTCGAGGGCCGCATGAGCACTGGCCCTCGGGTGAGCCACGTGACCCTCTTTCTTCGTTTATAAAGAGGAAAAGTCAGGAGAGAGAGGGAGAATAAGCAACTGAACACGAAGAGGAGAAAGAGGAAGGAGAGAAAAGGGAAGAGAGGAGGGAAAAATCCACCGATCCGATCTGATCCGAGTAAGAATAACGGTAGATCAAGCTCATCCAAGTGTACTTTGGATGTTATATGTCGTTTTTTATAGTATTTTGAAATCTTTGAAATTGTATTTATAGTCTAAATCCTTGTTTCTCCATGTTCTGCATAAATAAAGCCCGTTTCTATAAATTAATCAGATAGATTTCATATTTACATGTATATACTGCAATATCTGGCTTTGATTTCATGTAAATATATGTGTTTGGTATCCGTTTTATGTCTGGAATATTTATCAAAACCCTAAGCACAAAAATTGAGGACTTAATATTTAAAATCTATAATTTCTAATATGTGACAGTTAATTTGTAAAAGAGTACTATTAATATTATAATTTATAACTGAAAAATTTACACGGAACCGCACGTTAAGTTTCTGTGGATTTCTGGAGTATTCTGAAGGATTAATGGTGAAATCCTTACTGATTTCTGAAGCTTGATGAGTAATAAGCTAAGCAAACGAGAGGAAAACTATTTTTGATTCTATCAATTAGGACCCAGGAGAGATATATGGTCATGTGAGGTTCTCTGGCATGCCCTAGGATATTACGGTGGTAATCGGGGATAACTCTGTTCGTAGAGTTATATGTGGTTCGCCATTCCTCGGGGTGTTAATTAAGGAGGGTAGTATACTGATCATGGAGGCTAATAATCCTTCGATCCTGGAGGCTAATAACCCTTCGTCAGATTTCAATTGTGTGTCATAGAATACAATCGGTCCCTATACCGTCATTGATACTGGTCTTTGATTGTGTGGCGGAAACACAATCTATTCTCGATTAATCACCCCCTCGGCTAGTAGGGTACGCTAGTTGGATCCCTAGGATATTTAAATAGAGTTTTCTGAAGAAAACAAATGAGATTTAAAACTATTTTATGAAACTGTTGCTTGTTTAAATAGAATCATGCTTTACTCCTATTTTTATGAACTGCTTTTGTTCTTCTGTCCTGATATTAACGTAGTTTTCTGCCCAAGATTTATACTTCATGAGACCTATTTATATGGACATTATGCTTTTTTCATGATTATTACACGTGTTTCTGCTCATCTGCACATATGTTCTACATGAAAGCATAAATTATGATTTCTGAAGCCTGTTCATGTTGAATCTTGCTTTTCTCATGCTTTCTGTATGTGTTCTGTTCTCTGACAGTTTCTAGAACTTTCTGTATCTATGTTTTGCATGAGACCATTATATTTTGTATGTTTTAATACCTTATTGGGTTTCGACTCACTATTTTATTTTTTTCCCTCAAGTTAAGAATATAGAGAAGATACTGGATGATCAGGCCTAGTTAGAGCTAGCAAGGAAGGTTCTAGAGCCTCTGTGAAACTTTGAAGATTATCTTGAAGTATTTTGGGAAATCTGATAATTTTGCATTGTTTCATAGAGTTTTGTAAAGGAAATTCTGTATAAATAATTGTAGTATGTTCTGTAAACTGTTAGAACTGTATTTATACTTTCACAAATTATATCTTGGGTATAGTTGCTTCCACTATATATTTTCTGGATTCTGTACAGGTCCTAGATGGCATCTCTTATATGTCTCTGATTTAGTGGATACGATTATATTTGAGCCATAGATGGAAATGGCAAATTTGTGGTCCTATGTATGTGTATTGTAGGTTGAAATGTAGTATTCGAATAGTTGTGTACTTGTACAGGTGATAATATACAGGTTGTATATTTGGGTTTTCGTCCAATTTTAAATAGAACTCTTCCAAAAGTTTTACAGAATTACTTATTTAAAATTATAACTTTTGTTCTGAATATGTCTGGTGGAGGATTATATGGGAATTAGGATTCCGTTCCATCACACACAATGCACACAGTCCACCTTATATTCATGAGAACCAGTCACTGTTTGAACCTCAGTGATGCTTTTTCCCTTATCAGACACTTTCATCTTCTTAGTAGGTTCCGGAAATCTCAAACTGGGCTCTTCATTGAGATCTACCTAACTAACCATTCTCTTACCCAAAGATTTCTAAGCCTCAAATTCTTTCGCGAGTATCAGATGCCTATTTAGAGCCCCAGCATAAGTTCAAAACTCTTGAGTCACTAGCTGACACCTAATCTCATCTCTTAGCCCTAAATGGAACTTCTTGGCTTTCCTCAATTCATTGCCCCCAACAGATGGTGCATATTGAGACAATTTAACAAACCTCGCACCGTATTCTACCACGGTGCGGTTTCCCTGCCTAAGCTGCATAAAAGCTTCCTCCTTCCAATCTTCGAGGCTAGAAGGAATATATTTTTCTCAAAAGGCCTCCTCAAACGTCTGCCAAGAAATTTCCTCATCGGGCAAACCCAACGCCCTTTTCTTCATCGACCACCAATCGTCGGCTTTTTCTTCTAATTTATAAGCCGCAAAAGCAACTTTTCCTCAATCAGAATACTGAATGGCTGCAAATATTTTCCTCAGTCTCCGAATCCAACTCTTCACTCTTATCAGATCTGTTTCTCCTAGGAATTCAGGCGCCTTCTCTGCCGTAAACCTTTCGTAAGCTGTTAGGGTTGCATTCATTGAGACTGACTCTGGTGCTGGAACCAAAGCCATATGACATTACTCCATCAATTCCAATACATTGGTCATTCTCCCCAACAAGTTTAGATAATCAGTCTCCCGATCCTGGGGAGTACTAAAGTCTACACGAGTATTTCTTCCTCCCTTGCCTACTAGCCATGCTATTTCCTATAGCCAAAACACTACCAGATTAGTTGATCCCAAATAATCAGATTAGAAAGAGGGGTTTCAAATAAATTAAGGCACTCCAATAGAAATCCCAAAGTCAGTCCTTAAGCAGTTCATCTAATCCTAACTATTCTTATCTTACCTCAATCTTAGAACAGATTAACCAAAACCTGGAATCCAAATCGATCAACCTAGGCCTGATATCAATGTCAATCAATTTAATCACTACGTTTTGGATTAATTCTAATCTAACTTATGCAACTCGAATACTTAGGACTATTCAACCTAACCCAATAATTCTATACCTTTATCTACCTATTCGATAAATCATAATCACTTTCTAAGCTTCCGCATACGATTCAAATCAAATCCTAAGGTATCTTGTTTCTTTGATACCAACTGTGATAGAACGGATATTTTTTTTCTAATACCTTCCATCAATGACTATACAGAACTGAAGCCCAAAATGACATCTTAAAATTCTAAGAAAAAATGGACAGAATTTTCCCTAAAACTTGACCAAACTAATATAATCAACCTAAATAGAATGTGCAAACATTCAAAATAATATACATCAACACACATTTTCCATCACTGACACAGGATCCTCTAATGCCATATCCACAACCATTTCCCAAAATTAGCATTCCAATCCACTGCATCACATTCAAACAAGACATGCCATCTAGGATCTATACAAATCCAAAAAGCAGATAGCAGAAGAAAACTATTTAAACTTGCGAAAGCATATTCATTATCCCAACAAAATACATGACGGGTCATAGCCATTAATACAAAATTTCCATCCACAAATTAGGCAATTACAGCCAAGCCAATAAGATTCCAAAAGTTGTGATAGACTTTGAAGCTCCCAAAATCTTCCTGACTGGGCTTTATCTACTCTTACTCGTCCGGAATCAACTCCATCTCATCTGGAGGGGAAAAATAATGGAGTGAGCCGAAGCCCAATAAGGTACTATAAAATATGCAAGTGTAATATCTTTCATGCAGAATATGAGTATAATTAAGCAAAACCATGAAAATATCTGAAGAATAGAGACATACATGGGAACAGGAGAAAGCATAAATCAGTATAACAGGCATCAGAAATCATAAATCGGTATCAAACTCGGTAGGTTCTAGAAATCCAACTTTTCTATCAGATGGTTTGATCTAGTAGACCCTACTAGATGAGGGGGCGAATAATCGAGGATAAATTATATTACGCACACAATTAGAGGCCAGAAACAGAACAGTGATATCCCTTTTGGTTGGATTATATACAGTGATACCTCCCGAAGGCAGGTCAAACACAGAATTCTACCCTCTAGGCTAATGCCTTGAGGAAATGTGGACCACGTATAACTCCATGGATAGAATTATCCTCGATTACCACAATAATATTTTAAGGCATACCGGAGAACCTTACCTAACTGAATAATAGTCCTAGGTCCAATTTAATAGAACCAAAAATGTCTTTCTTCTTATTTCTTACCTTTCAACTCATCGTGCTTCAGGAAGCTAGTCAGATTCATACAGATAACCCTTCAAATAACTTTAGAAATCCACAGTAACGTAACAGAAAAGTCTTATGTAAATTTTCTCAGATAAAAATCATAGTATGAGCAATAATATTTTACAAATCAACATTTATATTTCAAGATTTAAGGATTTTAAACACCAAATTCCTAATTTTCGTTTTCGGGTTTCACACAAAGCTTCCGGATTTAAATCGGACACCAAACACATGTTTATTCATGAAATCAAAGTCATATACCACAATACATATGAGTAAATATGAAATCTATCCGAACAATCAAGAGAAACATGCAATATTTAGAACAAAGCTTAGAGAACGATAACTTTAGAGCATAAATATCAAAATGAAGATATTGAAAATCAGTAAAAATAGAAAATAACGTTTGAGGTACACTTGCCTTCGGCCGATCTACCGTTATCCTTACTCTGATCAAACTGGAATAATCAGATTTCTCTTCTTTCTTCCTCTTTTCTCCTTCTCCTTTCCCTCCTCTTCGCGATCTCTGTCATGCTTCTCTCTTCCTCCCCTAATTCCCCTTTCTCTTTAAACACAAAATAAAACACGTGGCTTAACCGGTGATGGACCGGCCACATTTCCCCTTAAATATGACCTCCATCAGAATTACTCAAATAAAATTTGGGGCAAAAATTTTTTCTTTCCTTTCTTTTCACACACAGGATCGCAATTGGCTGGACGTCTGTAACTTGTCCGGCATCCTCTTGGCTGGCCAAGAATTAGGGTCGGCCGACCAAGACACATGAGATGCCACTAGGAACCCAATGTACTCAAATCGTAACATCATGCAGAAGCACACTATTATTCATTAAATTTAACAGTGGAATTGTCATACAAAAGTTTTCCAAAATAACCAGATGAAAATTACATCAAAATTGGTCTTTGCAACTTCATAAGGCAGGATCACCCATTATCTCTAATTTAGTCTGTCCAGCTTTAAACAAATCTTTCTCGGTCGGCTTAAATCCTTGTTCATCTAATCAATTTTCTTCTTCATCGGCATAAACTTACCATCATCTAAAAGTTAGACAGAGGGCAGTGAGCGGAAAGCCTAGCAAGGTACCCATATGCATAAATCATGCATAATCACACACAGTGCAGAAACAAAACGTAATAAGGGAAATTATGAATGCAGATCATAAAACATGGCTAGAGTCAATTTCATTCAAAACATGTGCCGAAGTTCATACATCAGTGTCAAATTCTGAAGTTCATAATGCAAATTTCTGAAGTTCACAAATCACTATTATCTTTATTAGTCCTTCCATTCTTAACTACATTATTCAAAGAGACCTAGGCTAGTAGACCCTACCAGTTGAGGGGGAGAGTAATCGAGGATAGATTGCATTCACTCCACACAATCAAAGGCCCAAGTTCAAAAGCCATATCCATTTCCTCCCTGTACAATGCCCTGAGGACGGCGATCAAAGCATATCATTTCCTCCCAGTATACCACCCCGAGGATGGCGGTCCATGTATCACTCTATGGACGGAGTTATCCCCGATTACTACCGTAACATCCTAAGGCATGCCGAAGAACCTTATCTGACTGTGTAACAGTACTAGGTCTGATCTTAATGCATCTATTCATAGTTTGTAATCATATCCCAAAACTGATTCAAAGTTCACATATTCCATACTTTGGACAAATTCAAATGGCCAATTCAAAGTTTGTATTCCATATTCCGAACAAATTCAAAAGGCCAATTCATGTATTGAAATTCCAATTTCGAAACCACATGCTTCCCAAACGTTCGAAGTTCTTATCAAAGCAAATAGGTCAAAGTTCCAAAAGTCGAGGTTACTCATCAATGCAAATAACCGGACACCTTTTTCATACAAATAACCAAACTTATGTAAATAACCAAATTTCATTCAGATATGCAAATAATCAAACTTCAGGCAAATAAGTAAATAGCCGAACGTCATATAGAAGCAATTATCTGAGGTTCTCAAATGATGCGCTCGTAATTCAAAAGCAATGGACATAGAAAACTAGTTCCGAAGTACTCTTGCAAACCAACAAATGACCAGACTTCTTTTAAGTATGCTAATATCTGAACTTCAAGCAAGTATGAAATTTAATTGGACTTCATGCAATTAAGTCAATAACTGGACTCCTTCAGACGTGCAAAATGCCAAAAATCTTTAAATATGCAACTAGCCAGACTTCTTAAATTATGCAAATAACTTATTTTCTTCCATGATGCAAATAACTGGACTTCATCAAATACACAAATGACCAAACTTTTGCAAATAGTTGATTTTCATGTAAATATACAAGAAATCAGACTTCATGCAAACAAGCAAATGGCTGAACTACATACAAAAGCAATTAACCCAAGTTCTTAAACGATATATTCATAAACATTAATGATGCGCAGAGAAAGCAAATTATGCTTTACGTAGAGACTTAACAAAGAGAGGATGATATCAATAATGTTTACAGATTCAAAATATGATTTTATAAAAAATGAAGGGTACACT
The DNA here is from genome assembly GCA_028571085.2 of Nepenthes alata. Taxonomy (NCBI): domain Eukaryota; kingdom Viridiplantae; phylum Streptophyta; class Magnoliopsida; order Caryophyllales; family Nepenthaceae; genus Nepenthes; species Nepenthes alata. The sequence continues at coordinate 11,070 of JAOVVI020003746.1, read as the reverse complement.
TTCCTTGAATTGCTCATCAATTCCTTATTCATGTCTGGCATGGAAATTCTTCCCTTTCTTTCTTTTATCTCTGACTTTCCACTTCTAAACTTGCTCCCTAATCCCCGCATCCAGTATTTATAGGCAATGGGGTGGTTGAGAGTAGGTGGGGCAGGCCTCCTACTTTAATATTTTATTCATATCCCCTTTTCAAGAGAATTCCAAAGCAGGTGAGAGTAGGTAGGAGTAGTTTACCTAATCTGGGTAGGTGGAAATTGTCAATGAGTTAGGTAAATCTACTTCGACTATCATTAAGGTAAGTCTTTCTCGAACTCAATCTACTCTGGTTATTAGTGATTTTTAGGTAAAGCTTTTGATAATCATACATTCCGGTTTTATCCATATAATCGACGCCATCCATCATCCATTTATTATGTGTTCCAACCGGTCATCATCAACTCACTTTCATATATGTCAACTTTTGCTTCTATCACTTCAACTTCAATCTAGCCTTCTCACACTTCGGCTTTCATTTTCTCCACATCACTCCTGCCATCACCATGTCATCAAGTTTGGCCTTCATTACCTCAGCATCAACTTCGGCCTTCACACTATCAACATCAACTTCGTCCGTCATCAACTCCATCCATCATCAACTCCAACCTTCATCAACTTCAACCTTCATCAACTCCAACCTTTATCAACTTAACCTTCATCAACTCCGACCATTATCAACTTCGGTCACCCTCAACTCCATCCATCATTAACTCCAACCTTCATCAACTCCAACCTTCATTAACTTCAACCTTCATCTACTTCGGCCATCACAAACTCCATCCTTCATCAACTCCATCCTTCACCAACTTTGACCTTCATCTACTTCAACCTTCATGAACTCCAACCACCATCAACTCCATCCTTCATCAACTTTGGCTATCATGAACTCCAACCATCATCAACCCATCACCAACTTCGGCCTTCTTCATTTATCATCTCCCTCTCCTCATCAAATCCGGTCGTCCAACATACCATCCACTCCGTCCCTCCTTTTCATCATCATCCTCACCATTTCTACTCCGGCCTCAACCTTCACTTCTACTCCATCATCAAGTCCGGCCTCATTCTCTTTATCAACTCCGGCCATCTCCTTCTCATCATCTACTCCGGCCATCTTCTTCATCTTTTGCATTCATCAACTTCAGCCTCAACATACTATACCACATCACACCTTGCTCCGACTTCATCACACATACAAGGCACTTCGGCCTCCATCACCTCACAAGTCAATCCTTCATTCATCAAGTACTTTAATTTTCATGAAGCAACAAGGCCACTTCGGCCTTCAAGGGATCACAAGCCACTTCGGCCTTCATGAGGCCACAACCCACTTCAGCCTTCATGAGGTCACAAGGCCACTTCTGCATTCAAGGGGCCACAAGGCCACTCTAGTCTAACTTCACACACAAGGCCACTCCGGCCTTCAAGAGCTCACAAAGCCACTTCAGCCTCACTTCACACACAAGGCCACTCCGGTCTTCAAGAGCTTACAAAGCCACTTCAGCCTTACTTCACACAAAAGGCCACTCCGGCCTTAACAAGTTCACTCCCTAACTATTATGTTGCTTTTGGGATTGGGATCTCACATAACCTAAGGACCAGCACTCGAGCACCACATGCACAGATTCATGCCCAGGTTGGCACCTCGGGCGGTAGTTGAGCGCCACACCTCGTAGTTTCCTCACCCCCACTCTGCCTCTAGCGACCCTCAGACGCCACTATCGCAGAATTGCGCTAGCGTGGCGCCTCGGGCGTCTTTCTAGTGTCAAGCCCGCTTGTCTATTTTTTGCTTCGGTAACAATTTTTCCATTATTCCTAAACCTAATCATTATTATTATCAACTTAATTACTCTCTAATTATCATGTTTCGAGATTGAGATCTCACAATGCAATCTAACGACTGCATTAATGTATAGTCTTATAAGTCGATCACTATAGAACTGTATCTAAAAAGCAATAAAATATGTTGACTTAGTGAGTCGATCTACGATTACCTGAATAGCATCATGATTCCTTGGCATTCTTGGCAAACCCATCTTAAAATCCATCATTATATCTTCTCACTTCTAGTTGGGAGTTGGCATAGATTGTAATAGGCCAGGTGGCTTCTTGTGCTTGGCCTTTAATTTTTAACATATCAAACATCTTCCCACATATGTTACTATTTCCCTTTTCATGTTCTGCCATCAAAATATTTTCTTCAAATCTTGATACATTTTGTTAATTCTAAGGTGGATAGTATACTCCAATCAATAAGCCTTATGCATGATTTCTTCTTTCAATTCTCAAATATCCGACACACATATCCGTTCTCAAAACCTTAAGACTCCATTTACCCGAAAACTAATGTCCGCTCTAGAATTCCTATTCAAATCTCCAACAATATCTACCAAGAATGATCATCCATCTGGGCTCCTTTAATTCTTTCCACACACTATGGCTGTATTTGAAAATAAGACAATATCATTCACGTACCTTGGAAGTGTCTTTTAATATCACATTGCTTCATACAGTCTAACATCTCCATCTCTTTAATTCTCAAATGAGACACAAATCTTGTCGTGGAAAATCATTGTTTATTTCATAATCATTATCTTTCAAGAAATTCATCCATCTTTTTTGTCTCATGTTTAATTCCTCTTTAGAGAACAAAAATTTGGGACTCTTGTGGTCTGAATATACAAAATATTTCTCTCCAAATAAGTAATGCCTTTTAGTTTTCAGTGCAAAAATCATTGCTGCTAATTCTAAATCATGCATTGGATAATTGTTGTTGTGTGTCTTCAATTGCCTCAATCCATGCACAATCACTTTTCCATCTGCACAAGGAAACACCCTAGTCCTGTCTTAAATACATCACAATAGGCCATGAATCCTCTGGATCCTTCAAGAATCATCAAAATCGAGGCTGTCATTAGATAGTCCTTCAACTTTTGGAAACTCTTTTCACAATTCTCTGTCCAATTGAATTTAACTTCCTTCCATATCAATCGTGTTAGTGGAATATCAATTTTGAAAGAATGTTTCACAAATCTTCAATAATAACCCACCATTTTCAAAAAACTTTTGATTTTAATCACCATTGTCGGTCAACTCCAATCAATCACTACTTCAACCTTCTTGGGGTCAATCAAAATACCTCCTTTGGAAATTATGTAATCCAAAAATATAACTTTCTCAAGCCAAAAATATAACTTCCTTCTCAGTTAACCCAAAAGGTATAACCAAAAACTCATAATGTCCATAACTGGTTTAGAGAGTTATCTTTGTGATATTTTCCTTCTTAATCTTAAATTGATAATAACTCGAACGAAGATCAATCTTTGAAAATACTTGGTCCCCTTACAATTGGTCAAATTAATTATTTAATTCTTGACAACAGGTACTTGTTCTTGATAAAAACATTGTTCAGCTCTCGATACTATATATACAGTCGCATAGACCTATTCATCTTCTTTACAAACAACACTGGGGCACCTAATAGAGGCTGTGATGGACCAACATATTCTAACTGAAAACTAGTAAGATTTCGGTTGCTATATGGCTGTTAAACAAACTATAAATCTGTACAATATCCCTGTACAATTAACATATCACAACAACAATGACACACAGGATCCAAATTGCCACATTCTATTCGTGGCACCAATGTTATATCTTCAGATACTATGTCGGTTCATAAGAGATGCCACTAGGTACCTAATCATCAAACTATAAAAACCTGTGGAAGCATATAAAATCATTAGTACACAGTGAAACTAAACTATCTATAAATCATCAATATATCAAATACATCGACACATATCCATCCCAAAAATATACAAAAGTACTCCATATAGTACAAAATTAAAAAAAATCTATGACTACAAAATCATCCTCCAAGCTCCAAGTTTGACGCCTAGCCAACATCTAAGCTCTACTTCATCTCATCAAATATAAACTCGTACTCTTCTGATAGTAAGAAAAATAACAAAGAGTAAGCTAAATACTCAATAAAGTACTATATAATCAAAGACAACAAGCAGGATACTCAAATAAAGCAAAGGAAGGGAGTAGGAGTGTAACATCGATGCATAAATGTGAAGCATGCTCAAATGCATTTTTGGAACTCAACCTTCCTACATATTTTATTTCTAATTCCGTTAAATTTTAAAACATGCAAAAAAATTTTTATCTTTGTGGACCAGGGGTAGTAGACTTTACCAGCTAACGGTGTGGCTAAACGAGGAAAGAAATGTGTATACTTTCACATATTCTAAGGCACTACCCATGCAATTCAAACACCCCGTAGCAATCGGTATACCTTTTACCAGGTATATAGGGCCATAAAGATTATGCCACTATATCCCCCGTGGTGTAGAGGTAGTCCTCAATTTACCACAATAATATCTTAAGGAATGTTAAAAAATACTACCATTTAAAATACAAATCCTCGGTCCAGTTTCATGATTACTTTTTCTTAAGAAAAATTTTATACTTTATTCATGACACTTTGTTCTGACTCCCTAGAGAACGGTTCATTAAACTTAGCATATCATAGAATTTTTTTCTTACACTTTTCATATCTTGCATAATTCTTGTGAGGATCGGGTTACAGGAATAAAATAACTGGAGCAGATAGTTTGCCATTTGGAAATAGTTGACCGGCCGAATAGAATAGTTGACCGGAATAGATAGTTGTCCATTTAGGAAGAGTTGAGTGGACGAATAGAATAGTTGACCGGAATAGATAGTTGGTTGTTTATTAAGAGTTGATTGGCCAAACAGAATAGTTGATTAGAGAAGATTGAAAAACAAGAATAAATTTTTGATCGGTTTGAAGAATTGACCAGAAGATGCATGTCGGTTGATTTTGACAAGATATTTGGACTTTACCAGAGTAACTCATTGTCACCTGCTCCCAACAGCTGCGATAAATCCAGAACCTTCTAGAAAAGTGAAGTACTAGAGTAGGTGACTTACCCTGCCTACTCTAAACTGCTCCTTTTGCCTATAAATATTGGGTAGGAGAGAAAGGAGAGGAATTTTTGAGAAAAAGGTACGAACGAAAAGAAAGAGGAGAGGAAGAACTTACAGGAGTAAGGAAGTTTTTGGAACAGGCTGAGACAAGTGTACACCAAGCTTCATTTTTCTTTACTGATGCTTTTGCTATCTCCATTCAAGCCATTATGAAACATTGCATGTTTTCTAATCCTAGCATGATTTCATGAATAAGTTTGCAAGATTAAAGTATGAATATTATGATTTGGTATGTCTCATGTCCGAATTATGCTCTGAATATTTCAAGTCTAAAATAAAAATTTAAATTTTATTTTGAATTATTTAAGTTCACTGGACAACTTATCTAAAATTTGGATATTTGAAAATTACTGAAGATTCAAATATGAGATAGCCTTAGAAGAATGATGAACCAAATTTAAAGAAACAAGAACCAGAGTCTCTTAAGTTAAGTAAAATCAGTAAGAAACTGGACCAAGTATTGTTCAGCAAGTAATGTTCTCTAGCATGCCTTAGAATGTTACTATGGTAATTGAGGATGATTTCGTCCATAGAGTGATATGCGATCCGCCTTCCTCGGGGAATTACAATGGAGGACAAGAACCAAGAATATGTGATCATCCTGTCCTTGGGATGTAAATAAGGAAGAATTCATGATGATACTTGACCGAACCTTAATAGGTATGGTATTTTTAATATCGTAAGTATACGAGGGTTCGGTGTAGTTTTTCCGGTAGTTGGGTATCGTGTTCATAGGGAGTTGATTTTCTACGTGAAACTAATTTCGTAACTAAAAAAATATTAAAGGAAAATTAAAAAGCTAATTCGGGGATAATTAGAGCGGCCGTAACGGCTATTGTACGGCCCTCAAGTGAACTAGTAGATACGAAATATTAAATAATAAGATTTAAATTGCTAAAAATTAAAATGCTTTTGCTGGCTGTGCTGTCCCACAGCAAAAAAGTAAAGTGCAGAAAATTAAAGTACAGAACTATAAGTATAATAGAGCGACGGTGGCACAGCCATCTAAGGCTCAGAATAAAAAAAGATAATAAATAAAGTGTAATAATTAAATAGAAAAAAATATAAGAATATAATATCAGCAGTGGCAAAGTCATCCAAAGCTCAGAAAATAAATAAAATGTAAAAAATTAAATAACAGAAAAAAAATAAAATCGTTAGATGTTAGATGTTAGAAGTTAGATGATTGCAATAGTTAGTCGTAACATATTGATTATTGCGGCATAATGTAATGCAAAATTGCGAGGCTTTGATATTAATCTGAAACTAAACCAATCAAAATATAAACAGCACAAATTGGTGAAGCCGAGCTGATTCGAAATTAAATTTTATATTAAACTGAGTTTTACTGATACAATAGGAGAGATTTGAACCAGACTTACTAAATTAAAACACTAATAATAATAATAATAAAACTAAAAAAAACAAAACAAAGAAAACCAAACCCCCCTTGCTCTCTGCTTCACTCGTTCACCTGGCCTTCTCCATCTCACTCTCTCTTTTTCCACTCACTTTCTCTCTTTTTCTCTCTCGCACTTTCCCTTCTCTCTCTCTCTACTCCTCTGCAACTCCGTCGTCTTTCCCCCTGCTTCCTTTCTTCCTTCCTCCAAATCCCTCAAATCCTTCCTTTCTCTCACTTTCGACCGAGGCAGAGACGGCGAGTACCTCCCGCCCAGCTCTCGATTTTGCCGCAAATCACCATTACTTCTCTTATTCTCGTTCCTCTGCCAAGGCTGAGCCGCTGCTCTCACTCTAGTTCCCCGCCCCCTTCCTCTATATTTATAGATAACGGTGGTAGTATTTTTTATCTTTTTTTCTGATCGCCAGTGCTTCTCTTACTCTCCCAGTTTCGCACACCTCCCTCTTTCCGCAGCTGTCTGCACGCCGCTGTTGCAAACGCACGCCTCCGTCTGCCTTCTTTTTTCTCTTTCCCTTTTCTTTTGTTAATATATATATATATATTAACCTCTCAAAAATTTGAATATACTTCTCCTCTCCGCTTTTCTTCGATCGGCTACATAGATTGACAAAATAAAGGCTTTGACGGTCCATTTGCATACTTTTATTCCAGAAATTCTTGTTTGAGAAATAAAACCTGCATAATTAAAATATATAATTTAATTATGTAAATGAAATACTAATTACTACAAAATACAACAATTAAATAGGATTAAAAATTTAAAATTTAGTTTTCATCACACCCCCACCCCATTCATTGCTAGTCCCTTAGTAATGTGAAAGAAAACAAAACAAATGAACACTCTAAATAAAATACCACTTTCATAGGTATCACAATTGTATTTAGCGGATGCAACAAGCCTTTAAACCGCAAGGCGGCCTTAGTGGACGAGTTGAGTCTCGTGAAGGTTTCCAGTAATGATACCCCCAAACATCCATGAGTATCTTAAAATATATGTTAATCATACTAATATTAAAATGATTAATGTGATGAACATAAACATTAACAATTATGAATTTAGTCCTCTTAAATTTATCATTGAGAGAGTTCAAGAGTGTGTGTGTTCATTTCATCCTAATCCATTATGTATAAATATATATGTTTCACCTTTATAGCCTTAACTTTAAAATCTTAACTTGTATGCACTCATAAAAAAATAGAACTCATAGGTTGCACTCAAGAATTGCTTAAGTAAGTGTGATGGAATAATCAAATCATGTAACTCTCATATTGAAGGATTTAATTTAAAGGAGATTTGATAATGTAAATAAGAATAACCTTAATTTATGTTTATGAGTTACGTTTACTATGGTCGTTTCAGGTCTTCGCCGGTTGTAACTCGGATGAGGGTTTGTAGTTGTAAGAAAGTGATAAAGATTTTTTAAAGAAATGCTTTAGATAATAAAAACTTATCCTTTCTTTCTAATATAAACATCACCCCCTTTTTTTTCAAAAATACATTACAAAAAAAATCAAATATCGACTTGCACATTTCTCCCCCCCTTTCTTTGTTTTTTTTCTTTTTTTATTTTTTTACTTTCAAATATAATAATTTTTTTTCTTCAAGATGAATACAAGAGTGGAGAAATATAATTCCACAAAATTTTTTTTTAAAATTTTTGTGGAATCTCTTTTTGTTCTTTTGAAGAATATAGAAAAGAAAAAAAATAACTTTACCCTCATTTTTTATTTTCCTTATCCAACTCCCTCAATTATTTTTGTATCATAAAGTGTTTGGGTAGGATAAGTGATTAGCATGTCTAAATATGGATAAACCAAAGAAAATATAATTGCGAACTTAAAGTCTGCACGTAATAGGCTCAAATTTGTTTCAAGTGGTAATTTAATAAAGAACAAAATAGGCTTAGGCTCAAGAAGTAAAAAATGTGTCATTAAAGTCATCCTCATGGTGAATAGCAATAATCAATTTGCATAAATTTAGTAATTCTGATTTACCAATGATAATTTGCCAATAATAAGATGAAATTGTCAACATTTGTAGAACCGATAATGTTCATGTAATTGTGCATCAAATACCCTCTCAATTAAAGAATGGCTCAAAGACTCCCATGGGATTTGGTCTCTGCTATATTAAGGTAATATATGATATTAAGACAAAAAAGGTAAAGATAAAATTTATGTGCATTAAGTACTCTCAAAAGGATATCATCAGACGACTTAATCATAAAATATAAAAGGTCAATGATCAAATACCATTAATCACAAAATTAGTATTCAAGACATATTTATAAGATTACCCATGATGATTTTTTTTAAGTTTTTTTTTATTTTTCTCTCTTTTGTTGGTCATATAAAAAAAGGTTGAGAAGAAAGAAATACACCTATGCACTTCAAGTATCATCAAACCCATAACTGAATGCAAAATGAAGTATAATAAGTTGAGAAATACAGGTTGTGTTTTCTTTTAACATTGCCCAATGGAGCAATGTAGAGTGTCCCGTGAATATCAACCAAAATTTATCAATTTGATATGTCTTCCTACGAAAATGATCATTAAATAATAAAAACTATACGAAAGGAAAAATAATTTTTTAAAAAAGTTTGTTTAATTTTTTATTCTAACGGTGGAGGATCTTTCAAATTGATGGATTCCCTTTTGCAGTTAAAGGGCTCAAAGAAAGGTTTAAACCGGTGCCCATTGACTTTAAAACAGTTACCATCCTCAGGATTTTCAATTTCAATAGTACCGTGCTCTGAAATGGCAATTATGGTATAAGGTCCTGTCCATCGTGACTTCAGTTTCCCTGGGAACAAATGCAAGCGTGAGTTGTACAATAAAATTTTCTGTCCAAGATGAAATACCTTTCGAGTTATGTGTTTGTCATGCAAATTTTTTATTTTAGATTTAGCAATTTTAGCATTTTCAAAAGCATTGGTTCTAAGCTCTTCAAGCTCACACAATTACAACTTCCTGTGAATCCTGACGTCATCAATATTTTCATTAAATTGTCTAATAGCCCAATAGGCTTTATGTTCCATTTCAACCGGGAGATGGCATGGCTTTCCATAAACTAGCCTGTAAGGTGGCATTCCCAAAATTGCCTTATAAGCTGTGCGATATGCCTATAATGCATCAATAAGATTTAAAGACCAATCTTTTCTGTTAGGACTAATAGTCTTTTCTAGAATTTGCTTTATCTCTCTATTGGCCAATTCTACTTACCCACTGGTTTGAGGATGATAAGGGGTGGCTATTTTATGTACAATGCTGTATTTGTTCATTAAAGTTGTAACAGTTTATTGCAAAAATGTTTACCCCCATCACTAATGATCGCATGTGGCATACCAAACCGGGATAAAATATTCTCTTTTAGAAATTTTATCACTATTCGGTGATCATTGTTATGCGTAGTGATGGCCTCAACCCATTTGGACACATAATCTACTGCCAACAAAATGTACTTGTATCCAAAAGAATTAGGAAAAGGTCCTATAAAATCAATCCCCCAATAATAAAAAATTTCTAAGATAAGAATAAGGGATAGTGGCATCATGTTTTTCCTAGTGAGGCTTCCTAATCACTGACATCGATCACAGGTAGTGCAATAAATATAAATATCTCGGAACATGGTGGGCCAATAACATCTGCACTGTAAAATCTTTGCAATAGTTTTCCTTGAAGAAAAGTGACCACCACATTCCGTGGAGTGACAATAGGCAATGAAATTTTAAATTTCATCATCCGGAATACAATGACGAATAATCTGATCCGAACAATACTTAAACAAGTATGGCTTGTCCTAGAAGTATGTTCTCACATTTTGAAAACAATTTTGCCTATCTGCCTGGTGCCAATTATCCAGAATTTTACCTGTTGCCAAATAATTTACAATATCTTCATATCAGGGTGACTGACTTGGCACAGAAGAATTTAGAATGAGCAAGTGTTCATCAGGAAAATATTCATTTATGAGGCGGTCATCCTTTAATTGGTCATCAGGAGTAAGTCTAGATAAATGATCAGCAATAACATTTTCTGCTCCCTTCTTGTCCCAAATTTCCAAACAAAATTCATGGAGAAGAAGGATCCAACTTATCAGTCCAGGTGTTACATCATTTTTGGTTAACAAGTACTTCAAATCTGCATGATTAGTATAGATTATAACAAGTAAGCCAATCAAATATGATGCAAACTTATTAAGTGCAAATATTACATCAAGAAGCTCCTTTTCAATAGTGGTATAATTGATTTGTGCATCGGTGAGGATCTTGCTCTCATAGTATAGGACATGGGGTCTCCTATCTTTTCGTTGGCCTAGCATGGCCCCCACCGTATAATCACTAGCGTCGCACATGAGTTCAAAAGGCAGTGACCTATCAGGTGCTTGCATGATGAGTGCAGTGGTCAAAGATTCTTTAAGCTTATCAAAAGCATTTTGACACTCAGGCGTCCACTCAAAAGGAATATCATGCAATAACAAACAACAAAGGGGTCGAGCAATTGTGCTAAAAGATTGAATAAAATGCCTGTAAAATCCTGCATGTCCTAAAAATGAATGTCTCTAACTGTTTTTAGGATTGGAAAATTTTTTATT
>JAOVVI020003745.1:0-18592 GCA_028571085.2 Nepenthes alata | reverse complement strand
CTAGCAAATATATGTTTTCTCCCCCCTTCAGAGAAATGGATTTTCTAAACAAATTAAAAGCAGTAAAAAAGGAACACGCCAACCAGTACTTAGACCTGAAACTTCTAGAAACAGAAGATGTGCCCCCCACTTTCTTGCTCACTGTTACTTCGCTCATTTTTCTTGTTGGCCGAAAATGGGGTGGCCTGCCGACACAAGCACAATGGAATTGAAGAGAAGGAATGGAAATAAAAAGAGGACACATAATATTTACGTAGAAAACTCTTATGAATCAAGGAAAAAACTACGGGACATTAAGTCCTCAAATTGCACTATGTATGAGATGAGTGATTACAAAACAGGAGGCAAAAACGGAACACACAGTTGCCCTTACTGCACTCAACTTCCTTTCTTCCTCTCATATGTTTTCCTTCTTGCTCTCACACTCTTCCGGTCTCCTTACATACATACACATATATATAAGAATATACATAAGACTAACAGCAGCTGGATCACCACGCCTTGCTCCATGGTTGGTGCACAGTTCCCAAGAAGCAAGCATTCGTTTACCCTGTGCAGCAGCAGTCAGCGCATGCCTGTAGCAGCAGCAGACAGGTCTGCTATCTTGAAGTTCCAAGGTTACCTAAACATGCAAGTCAACCAACCCCTTTCAGACGTAGCAGGTCTTCTGTGTTGCCATAGCAAGCCGGTCAACCTTGTTGATCGTCTTCCCATTTAGACCGGTCAACGCCCTGTTGATCGTCTTCATGGTTGTTCTCAGAACCATCAGCTAAACCGGTGAACTTAGACCTTCAGTTGGTCAATCATATTGACCGACTGTTGACTGTCCATCCGGTCAATGACGTTGACCGGAACTTCTTCCTGTTCTGATTGAGTTCTTCAATCACAATGACTTATTTACGGGATTGATGCCCAACATTTTTCACTATTGTGGGTGGCTCCTCCATCAAATTGCAAGACTTTCTATCAACTGTCTGGTTGCTCAAAATTTTTTTCCATTCTTTCTAACCAATGCATGAATGTAAGACGAACATATTCCAAATTATCACATGATGTGGAGCCTGTGTCTCCAGCTTTGGTTATTACACTTTTGAATGTGTTAATGTTGTACCTGTTGATGCTAAATTTGGTATGAATGCCATTTACTTTAGAATGTTTTCCTTTATTTGTTACTTATCCAAATGGAATACCATACTCTATCTTTGGTTTGGTTAAGCTCTGGTCAACTCCCTCCTCCACTGTCCTTTTGTTTCTCCCTTTGCTTTCTTTGAGTATGATAATTTTTGAATATCGACTTCAGTATCTGCAATAACTGTTCTTGAATACTTCAAGGAATATGATCCCTTCCTGTTTCTGTTTTAGGGGGACTTATTTAAAACATTGGCATATTCCTTTATATTGGGAAATTTATGTTCTTATTTTCGGTCTTCCCTCTGCTATGTGGCCATCCAGTGGAGCCCTTACTAATTGTGGTAATAGGATCCTAATTCACATCTTGCGCTTGCATCTTTTCTGGGCCCATTTGGCATTTTTAATTGTTATGCTCCAATTCCTTTTAATCACATTTAATATATGTGTAAATCATACTCACATGTAAATTTTACAAATCAAGAAGCCATGGTGTCATTATCTTGATTTTTCTCTGCTTTAAAAAATCAGAACGTTTTAACTTGTGGGCCTGGCAGTATGCTTTAATGCGTTTGTAAGATTTTTTTTTTTTTTAATGATTGATGAACGTGTTAACTTCTTTTTGTTGATGAATGCTGAGACATATTTGCCTTTAGTGTCTTAATTGATTTCTTTTCTTCATCAGGAGGACCAGAAGACGGCTGCTCGGCTGGCTAATACAATATGCAACTCACTTAAAGGAAGACCTGTTCAGGTATCATAATGTTCCCTTTCACATTAAGGTACAAAATTGCAATTTATGCCCCTCTAAATAGCTATTTTCTGCAGGGTCGCATATTCCAAGGAAAAGAGCCGCCTCAATTTGTTGCAATCTTTCAGCCTATGGTGGTGCTTAAGGTATTTTGTCTTGGCTTCTGTAAAGACAAACCCTCTGTAATTTGACTGTGTTATGCTTGCTGCTTTGGGTGACCAGTTGATTGTGTTATTCTCTTCAATACTGGCATTTGTTAATAGGGAGGTTTAAGCTCTGGTTACAAAAAGTTTCTAAAAGATGGAGGGTTGGATGATGAAACTTATTCTGCTGATGGTATTGCCCTAATCCGGATATCAGGAACTTCTTTGCATAACAATAAAGCTATGCAAGTTGATGCGGTAAGAAACTTTTGCTTTTTTGTTTTTCTTTCTGGGGATGGGTTGCAGAGGCTTGATTAGCAGCACATTCCCTTCAAAAGTAGCATGTGCCCTAACCAGAAGATCAAGCATTTTCTTCTTTGATTAACAAATGGAGAGATCGTTAGATTTTTTTTTATTTTAATTGATGGCTGCTAAAATTGTTTTAGGGACTCAATTTATGGAATGACACTTGATCCAAAATAGTATACAGTGGTCAATTTTGTATCAAAATTCAATTGATTTATTAAAATGAGGATTCTTACATGTCTGTAATGTTTGAGTGACTTCTTTGATTAAAAGATGGAAGCTATTCATTGCAGCATGTCTGCAAGCATGAATATGATTCAAATTCAAAGCAATCCTTATAGTCATTAGATTCCTGATGAAAAATGTTTAGAGTACACTTTGGTTATTAATCTGTGATTAATAACTGAGAACATTTAGATTCATAAACTTTACTTCTTTTCAGGTGGCAACATCTTTGAACTCTTATGATTGCTTTATTCTGCAATCTGGTTCTTCATCTTTCATTTGGCATGGAAATCAAAGTACGTTTGAGCAGCAGCAGGCAGCTTCCAAAATTGCTGAATTTCTGAAGGTATGCCTCCTAAATTATACTCTTTTGGTCTTTTAAGCATTCTCATTTATTGAGATTTCTATGTTCACATCCATGAGTCTGTCGGTATTTATTGTGTATTATTGCATGCGGCTAATGTAAATCTTTTAAACAAATACAATCACCTGCGCTGTGGAAGCCTTTTTAGACTACATATGAAGGCCCAGCCTCACTACTGTGGAAATATTCTTAAGCAGCTGGCATTTGGCTGTATATATAGAAATTTGGAAGATTTAGTTAGTTACACTTCATGTATGAAACATTGCCTAATGCCTACTCATCCCTTGTCCTTTCAAATCAATTAATTACTAAATCATCCTCACTGTTATGTTTTCTTTTCTTTTTTGATTGTGAAAATATATCATTGGAAAAGGCAAGTACATATTTGCCTACAAAATGTTGATTTCGCAAGCATTGCATCATATTGGGGCTGGAGTAGTACTTGGGATTGTCATAGGGTGTTAAATGAGTTACCTGAAAAGATTGTAATGAAAAAATATGACATCTATTAGTTGTGAAGAGTATATTCATATTCCAAGTCTGAAAAGCCTTAAAATCAAGTCTGGCCAGTACCAGGGACCTGCTGACCAAATTAATTCCTGCAATAAAGGGACAACAGAACAAGCTGGTGATTTCCACTTGTCTGTTTCTCATAATATATTGATAAACTTTGAGTTTCTTAATCACCTGAATGAATTTGTGGCTGATTTATTTAGATTTTCTTAAAACTTTAGCCAGGAAGTGCTGTGAAGCACGCTAAAGAAGGAACTGAAAGCTCCACCTTCTGGTTTGCACTTGGAGGAAAACAGAGTTACACTAGCAAAAAAGTGACTCAGGAAACTGTCAGAGATCCGCATTTGTTTTCTTTCTCATTCAAGAAAGGTGACATTTTACTTTAGGGGCTTTTAGTTTCTGAATATGAAGTTATTGAACATTGCTAATTCCGTTCTCATGGTTTTTTTCATGATTGCTACCATCTTCTACATGAAAATCCAGGGAAGTTTCAGGTACATTTCAACTTATTATTTTTGGTGAGTTCCATATTCATGACATTGATGAACTGCTTCTATTTACATTCTATTTTTTACCTGATAGGTTGAGGAAATCTACAATTTCACTCAAGATGATCTGTTGACTGAGGACATGCTGGTATTTGATACCCATGCTGAAATTTTTGTTTGGGTTGGTCAGTCCGTAGAGCCCAAAGAAAAGCATAGGGCTTTTGAAATTGGTGAGGTAAGATGACCAGGATGTGGTTATTTGTTGATTATTTAGAACTATATTGTTAACAATTCTGTTCACTGCAGAGCTACGTTGAGATGGCTGCTTCACTGGAGGGCCTGTCCCCACAGGTCCCATTGTACAGGATCACAGAAGGAAATGAACCTTGCTTCTTCACCACATTCTTTTCCTGGGATCCAGCTAAAGCAACTGTATGTGCATCAAAACTTCCCTATTACACAAGCGTCTTTTACTTATGGGGTTAAAATGGCTGAATTAAAATCAATGTAAGCTGCATAAATGGTGGATGTGAAATGTAGAATGATTAAAATAAGTTGCAGAACCCAAATGTATTTTGTGAATAAGGATTAATCAATGTAAATATGGTAGTTTTCTGCCTATCCATGTAATCAACGTTTGGGATACACTTTCTGCAATGAGACGCCATAGTTTGCAAAAGAGGACAGAACTACACCAAGCTTAAGTAGACATCAATTTGGTTTTGGTAGCATTCACAGAAAGTAGTAGAGCTGACAAACTAAGCACACAAGAGAAGCATAGCAACACAAAATTCAATAACTATTTGCTAATATGTTCATACATGATTGGAGTTTGTTCGTTACTATAAGCTAATAGTTCTGTAATGTTAGTTAGGTAGACCCCCAAAATTAATGATAGCTATCTTATTCGGCGAACAAACCAAAGGCCAGGACATTCTGCTGTATTCTCTGTATGTTGATATACAGCTCTCAGAATTTTTACATAGTAAGATGATAGTTCTGTTTAGGTTTTTCCCTTGCCTGCTTTCATGTTTCTTCAATCTCCACATTTGTTGTCAGTGATGAGCTGCAGCCACTTGTATCTTTATTTGGTTCAACCCTCAGTTTCACTCAACATGTCTCAACCAACCCAAATCTATTTTGCAATTACTTGACCCTAGGATCTTGTAAAAATTTGGAGTAGCTTGTGATGAGGTGTGAATAGATCCCAAAGTGGCCCAGCTTGGTTATGGACCTGGAACCCATCACATATCATGGGCCATTTTGATTAGACCCCGTGCTTAATGTAGCCTAGATACGGCCTGGAATGTAAATGAACTTGGATGGAGTTCGCAGCTAATCAGCTTGACCTTAGGGCAACTGTTCGACCTGATTCCTATACATGCTTCAATACCATATCAGATCGTTGATGGTACAAGCGTTTCATCTCAGCCTTGAACACCACTGGCACCGACAAACTGCCGTTACGTTAGAGTAGACTCGTGCAAGATATTCATCCTTCCTTGTGATGTGGAAGCGTTAGTCTTTCCTACACTTATGAATACAACATCCTTGGTTGTCAAAAGGTAAGGCCAACCTCATGCCACAGATAAGCTAGTAAAGGGTCCAAACAGCTGAAACGGTTAAAAAGCGTATTAAACACAACAGTATTGCTGTATGTGGGAATCGATTTAGCCTTTCTCAAATAATTTCAGGGAATTCAAACATTTTCCCTCGAAGTCCAAACTGATAAAATGTTGCAGATATGAAATACTACACACAATCTCAGACAATCGGATACCCACTCCTAGTCCAACAATTGAACTGTATAGGTTATCCTACCAACGGCTTGGCCATGCCTCAGGATGATCAAGTTGCAGAATTTAACCAAGATGAACAAATTTGCAACCCTCCTAACAAATCTCAACAAGAGGCTAGATGTATAGCCCCTCCGTCAAGCACCAGACTCTTCTCAAATTTCAAAGTCAAATGTCCCAAATACGAGAGGCTAGACAACAGGAAATCTCTTGATGCCCTTTTTGAGGCAATGAATAGACGAGTTCAATCTGGTGACTCCTAAATACTGTCAAATATCTGGATGTCTTGGAAGGCTAGGTTGAACACATGGTTGACCCAGAGGGTGATGCCTTTATAGGACTTGAAAACAATAGGTGGTGTTCCCTAATTTTGGAACTGTGCTCCATGGATCTCAGGAAATTCTCTCTCTGATGTTGAGTGTTCATGAAATCTTATTTATGAATGAAGGGTGCATTTTATAGAGTCTTGTTTAGTGAGTTGACAGTCTATAGCCTTGTCGAGGATTTTATGGGCCATCTATTGAGGATGCTCTGGGTCCTCCGTTGATGATTCCTCTGATCACTTGTCAACACCATTTCAGCCACCTTTTGAGGATTGGCCCTTTTTAGAGTACTCTCCATGACCCTATCAAGGATGCTCCTAGTTGGCGTGCTTTCAGGCCACCTTGTTGAGGATTCTTCAAGCCATTTGCTTAGGACACTCTTTGTAGAGGATTTTCAAGTTCACCTGCCAAGGACACTTCAAGTCCTTTGTTGAAGATACTCAATAGCCCTGTCAAGGATGCTCCAAGTCACCTATCAAAGTCAAACCCTGGGAACGCTTGTTGAGATCGAACTACGACTACTCGATCTATTAGCTCAGGTAAACAAACTTTTAGCTTGGATTAGTGATCTTCTGGTCTGGATGGATTAGGGAGCAAGGAATCGAGTTGAGTTCTCCCTACTTGTCTATATAGACACACACGCACGCACACACACACACTATATATATGTACTTGTATACATACATATGTAAGTACGCATAAATATGTGTATACATGTACATATATGTGTATACATATACCGACTGATCAATAACTGAACTTCAGTAAAATTCCTCTACTAGAATATTAGTTGTGATGAGGTGAAGAGTTACCTCTTCATCTGTGGATGAGAATCACAATCCATTTATTAGGGGTTGGATGATGGAGGCATGGATGATATTGTATTGAGTTCTCGCTAGTCTATCTACTTATCTCTTATTGGCCACCTGCTAGAAAGTCCCTTATATTTCTTGATCCAAACTGATTGATTAGTGACTGGACGTCAACAAAAGCCCATCTGCTGGAAATATTTGCCAAGCCATTGCGAACTTCCACTGCTCGAATACAATCCATCAGATCAGATTGCTTGGGGGCATGATCCTAGGCCTGATTTCCCCAGTGGAAAATCTCAAAGACTTCGTTTCATAGTTATTTTAGAGTCAGGGAGTTGGCCCTTTCTTGGTTTTATAAATATAGTTTGCGAAACAAGAGAAAAATTATGAAATTCAACCACAACAAGAATAAAGGTGCAATTTTATCGCTGGAAATATAAATGTTATAGGTCCATAGAAGAAATTACAATAAATTATTCAAAATGATCACTGCTTAGGCATACCATGGACAGGCTCTGCAACCTTGCTTGAACTCAATCATTAGGCTATCTCAGAGTGTCCGAGAAAAGATCCACCCACTCGAACAGCACAGGCCATATCTGACTGATGGTCCTCACAGAATAATGCATGACTCTCAGTTTTTGTGCTGGACAGGCCTTTGCCACCCACACTAACTCTTTGACAGCGACTCGAAGTGTTAATGGCTGGAGATTGAGGAACCCTTCAGAAGGAAGAATCACCAAAAAATATATTTATGTGAGTACATGCCATTTAGATAGAAAAAGGAGATGAAAGCCATCATGATCTTCACTGATGCACCAAGGTGATCCTATTGTAGCCTAAGATTCGCTGGACTTATGTGCAGAGCAAGAACCAGACCCCTGCTGTTTTATAGTCACCAATTAAAGGAAATATTTTCGCCATTTTTGTTATAGCTATTACAGCCGCTGAAGAAGCTATTGGACCAGCTATTGTTTCATCAATTTATCATAATAGAGAATAATCGAGTGGCATTGCTTTTTCAACTCGAACCAAGGAATCTATCATAATAGAAAATAATCAAGTGGCATTGCTTTTTCAGCTTGAACCAAGGAATCTATTAGTTATGATGCAAATTAGATCTTTTTCTATCATTGATTATGAGACTTTCATATTGCACAACTCCTAAGTGATGAAAGAAAGCGGAACTCATCTTTTTTCTTTTTCCTTTTTGATTACCTTCCTCGCATATGCATAAGATTGAATACGTTCTATTTCTAAAAATTGACTCACAGAAATTGTGCAGAGCAGAGCATAAAATGAAAAACAAAAGTACATTTCAATAAATCCATTTAGTATTTATCTAATCTTAGATAAACAAACCCATTTATCCTTGTGGATGCATAGAAGTCCACTCATGGGCATGTTTTCCCAGTTCCACTAGCTTAAAGTATGTATCCCTCCAACCCGCAACCTCGGACGGTTCCCACTGCTGATGAAGTCCAAGAAAAAGAAAGTGGCGGAAGATGAGGATGTAATGTTAAGGATGTGCAGAAAAATAAAGTGAAGATGAGAAAGTCTCAGTTTGAGGAGAAAAGGGCGACCATTGTGCAGTGAAGAAGGTCAAACAGAGGGACTTACCTGGCTTTAGGGGTCTCCAGAAGGTGGATTGGTGGCAGAAGAATAGCCATCCAGATGAGAAGCATCCTAGCCGTCCAAAGAAGCACTCACCAGGCACATGACACTAAAGCAATAACTGGCATGTGGGTCATTGCAAAATCAATCTGGACGGAGAGCACATTCTTCAGCATTTTTCCTTAATTTGTTTTCCTTTATTTGTTTTTGCTGCAACAAAGAATCTCTTTTAGATTGGTAGAAAATGTTTCTAGAACTCTATAAATTGATTATGCTATAGTTAGAATGGGTATAAAATGAAAAACTTCTCTGATTAGCTTTGGTTTGGAGACCTAGCTCCCTTTTTGAATGGGGTGCTTCTTCATGTTTTTCCTATTTTCTTAGTTTCTACCATTGTTGCATAAATTGGGAGCTCTCAGCTTTCCAAATTTCCACAGAAAATCCCATAAATAGAAAGAAGTTGTTACAATTGATATCAGAGACATCAATGGCTGAGAGCTCATGCTTGAGCCAATTGATCAAGGCTGTAGCAGCCATAAATCAAAGGATTGACAGTATTGGGTAGAGCCATAACCAACGAACAGACCAATTAGAACAAAGCAACAATCAACAGATGGATTTAATTGAGCAGAATGTAGCCAGACTTACTAAGCAGATGAGGCAGCTATTCCACTTGTATCAGACCATCCTTGTTGCTCAACCCCCAGCTCATTTCCTAGCTTTACCTGCACCATTGATCCAAGGGGAGTAAAAGGAACTTTAATGATGTTGTCTTACCCTTCCTCGGATTGGATGGAGGAGCTGAAGGATGCTTGTGTGACTTACTCAGAAATCCAGACTTATTTCCAACAGTTGCAGTCAAGAAATCCTTGAATCGGTGTGTTTTGTAAAAAAGGAAAATTTGTCCTAGGGAAGAATCAGGAAATCAGGCAACAAATCCTTGAATGGGTTCATAGTAGCCTTATCAGAGGCCACTTGGGCTATCGAAAGACCCTAAGTTGTGCCAAGGCTGACTTCCATTGGAAGGGTATAAGGAATGACATTAAAATTTTCATACGGGAATGCCAAATTTGTCAACAAACCAAATTCGAACCACAAAAACCACTCGGCCTCCTCCAACCCTTACCCATTCTCGAACACCCATGGACTGACCTATTTATAAACTCCATTGGAGGTCTTCCCACTTCCCAAAATTACAACATCATCCTAGTCTTGGAAGACAGATTGACAACATACGCTTACTTCCCAAAATTACAACATCATCCTAGTCTTGGAAGACAGATTGACAACATACGCTTACTTCATAGCTTTAACCCATCTTGACATTGCCACAAAACTCATCCAATTGTTCCGAGCCTATATTGTGAAGTTGCATGGAATCTCACACACCATAGTTAGTGACCGAGACTCAATTTTCACTAGTTCTTTTTGGAGGGAGCTTTTTAAGCTACAAGGCACTAAGGTACAGTTCAACATGACTTATTATGCTCATACCGACAGCCTAACCTAGATGGTAGACAAGAGTTTAGGGAAATATCTAAGGTGTTTTGTGGGTGATAAACTAATACCCACTCTTCGACTAGGGTTACCCCTTTCAAAGCAGTTTATGGTATGCTGCCCTTGAAATTAGCTAGCTTTGTCAAGGGCACCACAGCTAATGCTGTCATAGAGGAAGAATTGAGGTCCAGGTATCAGCTTTTAGCCCTTTTGAAGGAAAATTTAGACAAGGCACAGTTGAGGATGAAAACGAATTATAACAAGCACAGAAAAGAAAGGAAGTTTCAGGTTGGAGATCTTGTTTATCTTCACTTGCAACCATACTGCCAAAAGTCAATCTTTTAGAAAGAACATCATGTTAGCTCCTTGATTTTTCATCCTATGAAAGAGTAGAATTGGTGACTTACCAGTTAGAACTTCCACTCTCTGCACAGATCCTTTCAGTTTTCCACGTGTCGGCTCTGAAGAAGCAGATTGTGTTCAGATCTGAGTTGATTCCAACTATTTTCCTATAGACACCAAATGCAAAATACTCCCTGAACCAGATAAAGTAGTAGGAAGGGGAATTTAAAAATTTGGTAGAAGGAAAGTTGTTGAAGTGCTTGTGAAGTGGGTCAAGATTCCAAAAGAGAACAATACTTGGGAACTCAAGGGGGGAGCCTTGTAATGGTGCAGAAAAATAAAGTGAAAAAGAAGATGAAGAAGTCGTAGACAGAGGAGAAGAAGAGAGACCATCATGCAATGGAGAAGGACAAATAGAGGGACATACCTGGCTTTAGAGGTCTCCAGAAAGTGGATTAGTGGCAGAAGAATAACCATCCAGATGAGAAGCATCATAGCCATCCAAAGAAGCACTAACCAGGCACATGGCATTGAAGCAATTAGCTAGCACGTGGGTCGTTGCAAAATCAAGCTGGACAGAGAGCATCTTCTTCATCATTTTTCATTATTTGTTTTCAGTAATTTGTTTTTCTTGCAACAAAGAATCTTTCTGTTAGATTGGTAGAAAATATTTCTAGAACTCTATAAATAGACTATGCTGTAACAAGAATGAGTATGAAATGAAAAACTTCTCTGATTAGCTTTGGCTTGGAGGAGACCTTGCTCCCTTTTCGAATTGGGTGCTTCTTCCTGTTTTTCCTATCTTCCTTCCTTCCACCATTGTTGCACAAACTGGGAGCTCTCGGCTTTTCAGATCTCCACAAAAAATCCCATAGTAAGTGATTGTTACAGGATGTGCATGATGCTGCAGGAATAGTAGACTTCTTCAGGGATTTTGCAGCAAAGGAGTATAAGATTTTAATATCCCAAACCTAGTCTTTGTGAAGTCTATTCATAACCAATGACTATGAACCAATGTGTTATGTACTAAACATAGCATGATAGTAAAGTAGTAGCTTATCAACAATTGTAAAGGGATAGACAAGGCCATTATAGTAAAATCTAGTTAAGAGAGTGTAAGAAAGTGCTTTGGTCTATAAATGGAATTAAAGGTGTAATGTGGAAAGCATATATGGAATGATGAATGAAGTGTATAAGTTCCTCATTATCCTTATAAGGTAATTCTCCCAAGTCCCTACTTTCTCTTCTCCTTTATTTCTCTCGCTACCTATGTCCCTTTTCTTCCTCCTCTTCCTCTAATCCTTTTTAATTCTTCTTGATTTCATCTAATTCTAGTTACATTTTAGTCAATCCGAATTATTATGTAAAAATTGATATAAGAGACTCATTTTTGTTTTCTTTAAATTCAGAAATTTTTTTCTTGTTTCCCTAAGTATCCATTAAAATTTTTTTCCTTAGTATTCATGAACATTCTTGAATCTGTTTTTGAATATTAGTTATCTAAGTATTGTTCTCCAGAAGCATCAGTTAGCATCACATTCAAGGTCCTTGCATTCTGGGGGTGTGGCATTTACTGCAGCACTATAGCCGACCAACAAGTTTCTTGATATTCTTGAAGATCCAAATTCCAGGTTCATGTGACAAGTTCTTGTGTTCTCAATGATTTGTACATTCTTGGTGATCGTGGTTTCTTGGATCATTCACTTCCTCTCGGAACAAGTAGAACTCCTTATGTTTCTTGCGTGTTTCTGATCTAATAACAAAATAGCCTTCTGTTTTCTTGAGTTCCGGGTCGCATTCAGTTGCCTTAATCATTCTTAGTGGTGTTCTAAATTGAAGTGGCTGCCATCGTGATGTTATTTATGTTCTTGAAGATATAGATTCCGGGTTTCTGCAATAAGTTTTGGCTATCATGAAGTAACAACCACATGAGAATTCTTGTTCTTGCAATAACATTCTGTTCAAACATCATATGAATTATATTCTATGTTCTTCTTGGACTTCTGTTTTGCATCTTGGATTCTCATGAGTCCTCGGGCTCTTAATTTCTGCATTAAATTCTTCATTTCTGAAATTGTGAAGCATCAACTGGGGTTTTGGAAAACAGTACTACTAGTATTGCATAGAATTCTTGATTTCGAATATGATAATCCTCATCTGCATCACCAGCTACTGCTGTTATATTGATCTCTTAAATTGAGTTCACCTTCAACAACAACGAAGTGGAATTGCTTCCATCAGCATACAGGTGTGTTCTGATTGTACATCAATTTCATTGTATTGTTTCCAGCTACATGTTACTTCTGGTATCATTCTTATTACAAGTGGCGACTGGCTGGTATGATTTTGTTTTGATCTGTAATTGTTGTTCTGGCATCAACGAGTTTATGTGCAAGTCTTCATGCTTCTCAAAATCCTTCTTGAAGCTAGTCAGTATCTGTATCTATTGAATCTAGTTTTATTTCAAATATGAAGTGATAATCCAGGTTTCAAATTCAAGCGTCTGAAGCTGAGAGCAATGCTGCAGACCTCAACTTGGAGTTGACAAAGAATCAAATTTACTGTTTCACTGAGTTACTCAGCAGCAGGGGAAATTCTTGAAAATTGTTTCGTCACGTTGCCTTCTTAGAGTCTTGGACTCCTTGAATTCTTGAATTTTTTTAATGCATCACTGCTCTAACATAACAAGATTCTGCCACTGATTATAAAAGATTCTGCAATAACAATTCTTGAATTGTTTGGTCTTGCGGATTCATGCCTTGTTGAACCTTCTGGTTGTTCACCGAAAAGTTGCTGCAAGTTATGTTATACTGAAAATTTGCAAAAAAATCTCACTTCAGATTTCAGCTTCGGGCAACAATTGATATTTTGTATCAACTACTTGTTGGCATCAGCAATAGCAGCAAGGCTGAGGATTCTGTTGATTCCTGTTCCTCAATAGCATTGGTCTTCTTCAGAATTGCGTGGCAAGCTATGCATTCTATACATCAGTATATCGACTTCAGTGCTGTAGCAGTCTAGCTCCTCAATCCAGCTGATAGTTAATCCTGTTAATTCATAAAATAATCCCAACTACTTTCCAACAGATCGTGGGTTCCCAGCTGAACTTGGTTGGCAGATCAACAACTTCTGCATTATCAGTTTACTTGATCCATACACATTGCTTTTACATGTGCAAGTTGGATGAGAAGGTTCTCAATCTATTGATACCACAATTCTTGGAAGCATATTACAATCCTACCCACAACAGAATTCTTGCTTAGCCTTCGGTTATCAGCACAAACCAGACTTGTACCTGATCGAGTTACTCTCGTTGAATTCCTGCAAATTCTATCCGGCGCTGCTGTCTTAATCCAGCCCCATCCTCAACTTTAGAAATTTTTGTTTTTTTTTCCCTCCATCCTCAAGCACTCTGTTTTTGAAATTTCTGTTATTATTGTAATGTTTGTAGTCCTGCATCCACAGTTATTACATCAACTTCCAAAATCAACAATAGTACCAGACCATCTGCCACATTGTAGACCTCTTATCTCAATCCATTCCCTTTAAATTAGGCTATAGCTCTGCCTAAGGTTAGACATCTTCCATTCTAACGATCTGAAGTCCACATAACAAACATTTAAGCCATCCCTACATCATTTCTATTCCCAACCAATTTTCATCTGATGGAGTTACTGTAACAAGTAATGTGGAGATTCAGACACCATCATTCATCATAAACATCACATGTTCAATACGGCATCTAAGATAGCAGGTTCACATGGAAAACACTGGCTTTTTCATTGTTCAAATCAACAACCTTGATTTGTATGCAGCTCAAGAAATGTTACATAGGGCGTTTGACTCCTTGGGCAACATTATCAATATTCAATGGATGGTACAACAATTGGAGATGAGAGCCATGTTTCTGTTTGAGTGTACATCATCTATTATCTATATCCTACAACTTCTTTAAGACAGTTATAGTGAGGGAAATTCTTCCATGTACATCACTTATGTACCACAACCACAAGATGACAATCTTACACTGGTCCCACACACACTTCACTATTTTGATTATTTTAATAAGTCAGCTGATTTTTCTTAGCATTTTGGGATCTTCAGAACTTAAAATGGAACGATCAACAAGGAGAAGTAGCCTTTGGTCCACATGGAAATATTTCCTTCTTAAATGTTCACTCACAAGTGAATTAAGAAATTATCATTCGGTACAAGACACCAATGGAAGCTAGAAGTGCAAAAATTATGCTGTATGGTAGAATTTATGGAGAATGCTGCCCCAACAATTTGCAATTATGTTTTTCAAAGAACTACAATGTGGTATTAGCTATTGGTTTCAACATAAAACAAGCCATTCCTCCTTCAACTGTCAGCAATCATGCTCACAGTCAACATCAAACATTGTTAGATGACCAACTCAACTTCATGGAGCCATCAACTCATACACGAAGTCATCAACTGTACAACTCAGACATCAAGATTATGTTGGACAGAAAGCAATCAGAACTTATAAATCATAGTACTATCATGAACCTGGACCAAAAGTAGGTAGTGATTATAATTGACAATAATTAAATTCTACAAAATAATCCCCCAACCAATACAACATCCGAACACAATACCAAATTCGGGTTGTACCTGTCGAAATACTAAATAGTGTCATCAATTACATGAACAACAATAATTATTAGAAGATCACTTTGAACTATCTGTCCGAACAATAAAACAGGTCACAACTTGCTCAAAATGTCCATAAGGAAAAATGATAATTCGAAATAACACACTCCACACTACCGACCTACATAAACCAAAGTGCCACAATATCCAAAGCATGTCTCCATCATAATACGGTACACGAATATCAACTAATACATAGTTTCCTCCAATTTCACAAAGACAACGAAACAAGAACATAACCCAACCTTAAAACTAATAGTCACAAAATATAAACAAAATCTCTACTAGAGTCCTCGTCCGAGCTCCCTATAAGGTATTCATAGCCCTCTAATTTGGAAAGGTTAGAAACAACGAAAATATGAGTCAAATGTTCAACAAGTATCAATATATATATATATGTAACAAAACAGTACGTCCGTGATCATAATGAAGGAACGAATCAATAAAACATGTACAAAATCCACAAGTGTCGAAGCCTAACATCCAATATAACAAATCAACAAATGTCCAAATATGATCTCATATGCAAAGAGTATAATTTAAAAGCATAGGCCAAATGATCTAAATGTATGAAACCAACTAAAGTCCAATATCCAAATCCATACAGCAGTTGAAACTTGCAAATTTTAAATCAAAGTCTCGAGTATCCAAATCAAATACAAGTAAAAATATCAAAAATTTAAAATATACTCAAATTGGAGAATTAAATACCAAAAGGATGACTTCGATGAAGGGTTACACATATTCCCGATAACCTTAGGCCATATCATTACTATTTTGACCTACAGGCGAGTTGTCTATATATTCTTTTTAACAGTCGGGGACAAATGCTACTTTCTTTTGCTATCTGTGGATGATAGATGTAGTTCTCAAATCTGATTATACTAGGACGTCCAAATATATTAGTTTCATTCAATTCCCTACAATAGTTCTCATGAAATACTAAATTGGGAAAGGTCTTTATAACAAATGTCCAAAACTTTCTTCTCTGGCAGAAAAATACAAAACTTCCAATCCGAAGATGTACAAATATAAAACTCTCCTTCGTCGGGGAAAATACAAATATCAAATCGAATACAGAGTAAGCCCGACCCGAAGCACATGCATGGAATACCATATGCAAGACCCATATATGAAAGTTGTCATGACTTTTCTCTACAAACATTTCGAATATAAGTCCAATATTTCAAAATAATTACCCATTTAGTTCAAATCCTTAAACTTATCAAATGTTCAGTAAAATCAAGCAAAAAACCTTAATTTAACGGGTAAAACTATATGTATGCATGAAGAATCAAATGGGTTAAGTAAAAGTGACATACATGTATGCTAAAACCACCAAATATAAGCAAAACTAAAAGGAAACAAAAATAAACTAAGGATAGAGTTTAAAGATACTTTCCTTTAACCTTTGATTTGACAAATATGACCAAAAGATGCTCCAAGATCCCACTTCTTCTCTTCCTCTCTTTTCCTTCACTTCTCTTTCTCTCTCCTTCCTCTTCCTTTTCCGCGTGAATAGCCGAAAACAGTCCGCAGTTCCTTATATTGACAAACCGGCGCATGAACGCCTCCTTAGATGTGCATCAGCGCCACAGCTAACCCCAGTCACGCATAAGCGCTGCTTTAGGTGCAAACAATCTACCAAAATCACGCTCGAACAGTCCAAAGGCGTTCCTTAGACGTTCCCAATTTGCCAAAAGTGCGCACGCGCACGTGTCGGGCATGCCTTAGGCGCCAAGTCTGCTTCATTTTCTAAATTTTATTTTGAATTTACATTGCATAATTATTTTCAATATAACCAAAATAATTCCAAAATAAACTGACAATATCAAATTAATTAAATGGAGAACCGGGTGCTACAAGTGATGTTCTCAAGGCATTGACTGCACACAAGCATCGAAACTTTCACAGCAAGGCAGTCTTACATCCAACATTATTAGCAACTCTTAATCAAAAACAGATCATAGACCAAACAACCCTTCCACAAAATTTATAGCTCTCACTGCAATCCAACTCAGCATTTCAGCATACCAACACACAAACGAAGCACCATTGAAGACAGCTTTCGTGATCAACAGAAGCAGTACAACTTCCGTTGCCTCTTCCTTCAACATTACAAACTAAAAGGACGTGTTTTCCTCAACAAAGCTAATACAAGTAATGGACAACTTCAAGACAATCAAATGTTAGACAGCTTAACATACAGGCTCATAATCTTATTTGAGAAAGAAGTCATCATAGTGCTATTATGTTAGTATAATTCTATATCTTAGTATTAGTTACCTACATTGTAATACTGTAGCTTGTTCATTTCATCATTGGGGACAAGGATGCTCTCAATGAGGGAGAATTGTTATGTACTAAACATAGCATGATAGTAAAGTAGTAGCCTATCAACAATAATGAAAGGATAAATACAAGACCATTATAGTAAAATTTAGTTAAGAGAGTGCCTTGACCTATAAATAGCCTTAGAGGTGTAATGTGGAAAGCATGTATGGAATAATGAATGAAACGTATGAGTTCCTCATTATCCTTGAAAGATAATTCTTCTAAGTCCCCCCCTTTCTCTGTTCCTTCATTTCTATCTCTACTCGTGCCCCCTTTCTTCCTTCTCTTCGTCTAATTTTTCTTGATTTTATTGAATTCTAGTTACATTCTAGTCAATCAGGACTATTTGTAACACAATGGCCTGAATTGAAAAAAAATGGCAAAATCTTGGCAGCTGGAGACAGATTTTTGAAATGAGCACCATTATTACCACATTTACTGAACATGGGTCTTCATTACTGTTCAAGAATTTTTCCTGAATTGACTGAAGATCGCAAGCTTCTAGAATCTGATTAAAACTTTATAGGTGCAGTGTTTCATGGTGCTTCCATCATGGAAGAAACTTCCGTTGCCTGTTTACTCATGTAACAACACAATAATTAACAACCAGAAAATATAATGCTGTAAGGATCAAGATTTGTCAATATCGTTTGAAATAAAGTTCAGCCATTTCTCTATCAATTACACTATGGCATTTGGAACTACATAGTGATTCCTAGAGTTTTGCTGGCACCTGATTAGTTTTTTCTATTGCTACACCTTCCTCACTTGGTTTATTATTCTTCTGAGTACAGGTTCAAGGAAACTCATTCCAAAAGAAAGTGATGTTTTTATTTGGTGCAAGCCATGTTGCAGAGGTAAATGTTTGAATTCTACAGCTCAGCTTTCTGTGGTTTTATTATGGATTTATAATATTGGAGTTTTAATGATGTTGCTGTATTACAGTGAATTGTCATTGGTGATACTCGTTCACAACCCCTTCCCCAGCTGCCTCCCCCCCCCCACCCCCAAAAAAAAAAAAAAAAACCACACCACTCTATGTTTCTCATCCCTTTGTTCCCCTTCTCCCAAAAGCCCTTCACTTTGCCTGATAAAAAAGACCAATTTCAGATCTAAATATGGATTTTCATCTTAGTATTTTGTGACTGGACATATAATATTTTATGGTGATGCTTTAAGGTCTTTCCTAAATTTCTGCTTTGAATAATGTTCAGTCAACAACTGTCACCTCACAGGTCCCATATTGACCACCATTATAATGGGGATTGCTGATCTTCCC
>JAOVVI020003744.1:0-18592 GCA_028571085.2 Nepenthes alata | reverse complement strand
TTCTTTCTTCATTCTCGACTGTAATCTCTAAAATCTCATATAGTGAAAATACGTTTTCAGTGGACGGATGTCCCGTGGTTTTTCCCTTGATTGAGAAGGGTTTTCCACGTAAAATATTGTGTGTTCATTGTTCTGTTTTATTCATTCTTCTTCTCTGTCGCTTCAGTAAATAGGGGAAAGTATTCCGCTCTTTCTTTCCCAAAAAAACCATGGATGAAACCCAACTCTGACGAAAGTGGGACAATAACATGAGTTATGCAGAGGTCATAACCTAATCAATATGTCTGATTATTTATTTGACATTTATATCTATGCATTGATAGCAAAAGAATTATGGGAGAAATTTGAAGAGCAATATGCAAGAGAATGGCATGAGTAAGAAATTTCGTGTTAGTCATTTCAATAATTGTAAGATGTTTGATGGTAGGTATATTATGGAGCAATTGCATGAGATTTAACATATTCAGAATAATTTTAAACACAATATGGATATGGATGACATCATTATTGTGTCATCTATAATTGATGAATTTCCTCATTCCTAAAAAGTCTTCAGACAAAGTCTCAAATATAAGAAGGAATACATGTCTCTTGATGAGCTTGCTAACCATCCTCATATGGAAGAAGATATCATTTGCAGGAGGAATACATGGTCTAGAAAGAGAGCAAGGATTAGAATACCCATTAATTCAAAGTCAATGTTTTGGAGGAAGGACATTCAAGCAAGCCAACAGAGAAGAAAAATATACTCTGGTCACCAAAGAATAAGAAGTTCAAGAAAGGTATTTGTTTCCATTGTGGAAAACCAGAAAATTACAAATCTGGATGCTGTCTTCTCAAAAAGAAGAAGAACCTACCTGGGGATAAAGATAATCTCGTGGCTATGATTTCTGATTTCAATAAACATCCTTGAGAATGGTGGTGTGCTGATTAATTCCGGTGCCATTGAAGATGTGTGTATGAATAAAAGTTTCTTCAACACCTTTGAACTCATTGTGGATGGGACTGTTTTGTACATGGGAACTCGTCTACTGTTCCAACCCTAGGCATGGGACATGTTGATATAGTGCTCACTTCTGGAAGATATTTAACTCTTGCTAATATTATTTTGTGCCTAAAACTGGAAAAAATCTGGGGTCTGATAGTCTTCTAAATAAGCATAGTTTCAAACTTGCATTTGATGCAGATGAGCTAATTATTCTCTAAGGAAGAGAACTTTGTAGGGAAGGGTTACATAGATTATGACATTTTCAAACTCAATATTGCTTGTAATAAGACTAAGGTTATTTTTGTTTATATAGTTGGTTAATGTATTTCTTGGCATTTCGGTTGGCATATGTTAATTTTAGTAGAATGCGTGAAATGATTAAGTTAGGTCCGATTCCTTTTTTAGATGGAAATACTGGAAAATGTAGCCCATATGTTTCCACTAAAATTACACTAAATCCTTTTCAAAAGATTGATAGGCCCACGAAGATCCTTGATTTAATTCGTAGTGATGTTTGTGATCTCCATAGAACTTCTCTATCAGTGGGAAGAAAAACATGTATCGTTTATAGATGATTTTTCTAGATTCTTGTTTATACTTGTTACAATATAAAGCTGAAGTTCTAGAAAATGTAAGATCTTTAAATCTGAAGTTTAGTTGTATGATGAAACACTTGTCAAAAGTTTGAGATCCAATAGAGGGCGATGAATATTATAACCCAAGTTTTTGTAATCCATGAGGATTGTACATGAAACTAAAACCGATGCATACCACAAAAAAATGGTGTGGCAGAGCATAAACATTTAGGATGTATAAATTTGAAGTTGAGTTGCATTATGAAGCATTTGTCAAAAAAGTTTAAGATCCGATAGAGGGCGATGAATATTATACCCAAGTTTTTTCAATCCATAAGGATTGTACATGAAACTATTGCACAATACATAACAAAATGGTGTGACAGAACTTAAAAATATGAACATTCCTTGGAATGGTCAATATCATGTTCTCTAATTTTGGTTTAAGCCTTGGTTTTTGGGGGGAAGGCATTGCTGATTGCATGTCATATTCTTAACAGAGTTTCTAACAAAACGAGCAGTACATGAATTATAGAATAAAAGAAAGCCTAACTTGAACTATTAAGAGTTTGGGGAAGCAGGGCAGCAGTAAAAGTTCCCAAACCCAAAGGAAAGAAATTGGGTGAAAGGGAGATTGAATGTATTTTCTTGGATATGCAGAACATAGCAAAGCACACAAGTTTATGGTGATGGAATCCGATGATGCAATTTCAGTTAATGCAATTATAGAGTTGTAAGATGTCATTCTTGAGAGTATATTCAATATATTCTTAGCATTAATGTTAAGACATTGGGACAAGAATAGAACTATATTCTAGAATAGAACTATTTGAAACCAACAATGAACAATAAGTTACTGAATTTTTAAATAGTAAAAGAATCAGGAAAACAAAAGACTATGGACTTGATTTCTTCTTGTTTCTAGTTGAAGGAATGAGAGAGGCGGTAGGAAGATGAATTCCTTATTGCTTTAATAAAGAAGCAAATCCTTCCGCTTTTAACAATGACAAGAAGTCTTAAGATGCCGCTTTTAACAATGACATCAGTGGATCTCCTACCAGATTTTGGACCAGTAGGTAAATGGATTCTAAAAGGAAAATCAAAGTTGAAGGATCCCTGGACAAATTCAAAACCAGGTTAGTGGCAAAGGGTTTGCTCAAAATTTGGGAGTGAACTATTGCCATACATATCCCTTAATAGCACAAAATTGCTGCTATTGGAGTGTTCACAGTGCTTGCCTCCCTACATATCTTGGTTATTTGCCAAATTGATGTTAAAATAACTTTCTTAAATTGTGTAATTAGACGAGGATTTGTATATGGAACAACTAGAATGGTTTGCGGTTCCAGGACAAGAACATAAAGCTCACAAGCTGGTTGAGTCCTTATGTGGACTTAAACAAATTTATAAACAATGGCATTAGAAATTTGATGAAATAGTTCTTACTAGTGGGTACAAAATAATTGAATTAGACAATTGTGTTTATAGCAATTTTAATATGAAAAAGGAGCCATTATTTATTTATACGTGGATGGCGTGTTAATATTTAGAATTGACTTGGAACAAGTTGAATTGAAAAAAACTTTCTTGTCATACAGTGTTGACATAAAAGACATAAGTGCGGCAGATATTATCCTAGGATTCAAAACTATTAAGGATGATTAACTCTATAACATTATCATGATCTCACTATGGAGAAAAGGTATTGAAGAAGTTCAATCACCTTTATTGTGTTCCATCTTCTACACGTTTTAATCCTAACAAAATTTTAGTTCCTTAGACTGTTCGATGATCGCCTTATAAATCAGTTGGAATATGCAAGCGCAATTGGATGCCATTATGTGTGCTAGGACCTGCAGTAGACCAGATGTGACGTTTTTGGTGAGCCAATTAAGCAGGTATACTTGTAGTCCAAGTAATCAACATTGAATTGCGGTAAGGAAGATGCTAAGATATTTAAAGCATTCTATGAACTTTAGTATATTTAAAGCACCCTATGAACCTTGGTTTCAGTTATAATTAATATCATTTGGTCTTAGAAGGATAATGGATGCAAGCTAGATTATTGATACAAAATATTATACATCTACTACTAGATGGATTTTTATGCTTGGAGTGTGCAATTTATTGGGCTTTCAAGAAGCAAATATGCATAATTGATTCTGCCATGGAAGCTGAATTTGTTTCTTTAGTGTGGGCGAGCAAAGCAGTAGAATGGTTGAAGAACTTATTGTATGAAGTTTCTTTATGTCTAAAACCACTACCACCATCATCTTTACATTGTGATAGTAAAGATACTTTTGAAGGACATATATCCAGATTTATAATGGAAAATTAGACATATTGGACTTCTACACAGTTGTGTGAGACAATTGCTCTTAAATTGTGTGGTACAATTGATTTTGTAAGGTCCAGTCAAAATATGGCAGATCCTTTAACCAAAGGATTATAAAGAAATATGTTGTTTCAAATATCTATGGGGATGGGCCTCAAGCCCGTATTTATAATTCATCAATGATGGAACCTCGATTTAACACTTGTTATTACTTTAAATCTTAAGCCAAATGAGCCAAAGAACATCACAGAAGTGATTGCAAGTATTACGTTAACTAGTTGGGTTAATACTGTTGGGAATCATAATGTATCAAAAAGGTGAGCTTGAAACTGTTCTTAATGGATTTATAACAGTTTTTGTTGAAGTACTTTAGATTAATTCCGACACAATCTACTTATATGGGTGTGAAATGCTATCTCTTCACTGACTTTAAGGGCTTGACTCCTCAAACACTCATCAATGGATATGGACCATGGATGGAAACATTGGTATCGGTATTGGTTACGACTGTATCAGTACCTACTCTATCGGATGATACATATCAATATTGGTTTAATTTTATTCATGATCACATTATAACTAAGTTATTTACTAAAATTAAATTATTTTTAATTATATTTTGTATATTTAAAGTGTTCTAGACAATTTTTACTCATATGAACCAATACCTTAATATCCAGCAATACATTAGCAAATAATAAAATGACATAAGTAACAACAAACAAAAACAAGAAAATGCCACATACTCCCAAATGTCATGCATGGAGATTATTAACAAGGTAAAAGCAAATGATATACTTGTGATCTTATATCTTATCATTAGCATAGCCAAGTCAGCAAACTTATTGGATTAGTATAGCCAAGATAAGTGTTATAAATACTGTATTAAAGCTAAATTAAGCAACTGACAATAAGAAAAATAAATCTAAAACAAAAGTGTTACCTTATTTTTATCTCAAGCAATTTTTAGAATAATTTTAAAAATACCACAAAATTTGAGAATTCGGAAGTATAAAAAGTTCTTAATTGTAGGATCAAGGTGTAGGTATGACTAATTTATTTTTTGACCGGAAGAGAAAAATGAGTGAATTTGGTGAAGTATGGGAGAGTGAAGAGGCATGTGTGAAGAATGAGAGTGAAGAAGTAAGAATGGTGTTGGGTGTCCGTGAAATATTGAGATAAAATTAAGTGGGTTTAGGTAAAGTTAAGGGAAAAAATAACAAAATATATCAACCGATAAGCACTATATTAGCTAATATATCGTGACATGTCGCTAAGATTACGATAGCACAATATTAAATTGGAACTAAAGATATCAGTCGATATTTTTATCTATGATATGGACACGATGTGATAATAGTGTTAGATATTGTGAACTCATTATGTTAAAGTATGTGAATTTGTTGTTTGGACTAGTTGACTAGAATCGTTGGTTCAAAGAATAATATATTATACCATTCTAGCTAGTTATTTCACTGAGTAGTGGTTTAGTCATCGAACACCACTATTTATGTATAATCTTCAGGATTGTTAAGGATTTGGTACTTCAAATATTGAAATTAGTGAGGAATGTTGTAGATTTTCAATCTTTGTTGATAAACAAAGTCTACATTGGAAATGTGAAAGGCTTTTGGAGTTCTTATATACTAAGGGATGTGTTTACATGTTTTATAGCTTTAGTAGTGCTATTCAATTTGTGAACCGCAAAGCGCTACTTTAGGCGCTTTTATAGGCACACTTGACAAGGACATGTGACATGTACTACACGTCATTGGCGAATCATGTGGTGTCTATGTGGAGCTAACGTGACTTCTTGGAAGTTATTTTTGGTGGTTTTTTCAATCAACCTAACTTCCAACCGTCATTTTTGATATAGTTTGGCACGCTTTTCATGTGCTTTATTTGTCTATAAATACACAATTGCCGTTCTCTTTCTAGATGTACAAATCACAATAAAAATCAGATTTTTGAAGTAATTATTTATTCGTGAAAGTAATTCCTTAGTGCTAGATAATCTTGTTTTCATTTAAGTTCTGGGCTTGATTTCATTAGTAAAAGGCATAGTCAAACAATGCTTCATTATATCCCAAAATAATTTGCATGAATCTGTTTGCATTTGTCAGCCGAATATTGTCTTAACTCTTAAATGATGTTGTGACACACCCTGAAGCAATTTTCTTAGACTTTCTTTTAGTTGGACATATTTTTAGCTTTTGAATGTTATTTTTTCCAACAGAAATGTGGGTCTAAACCCTGGTTTATTTAAATTGACTTGTTATCACAAATCACAAATAAATTAGGGGATTGGTCTGATATGAGGATGAGAAAATGAATTGTTATCGCAAATTATTTTAGGATCTGGTCTGATATGATTCTGAATATTGGTGGTCCTGGACTATTGTACAGCTAATGTGACGTGATGTTGAACACAGTGGTGGCTGGTGGGTGATTGTGCTATTGTGACGCTGTTGTTGTAGCTTCAGGTGGTGTGAAGTTTGATGCTGGTGTTGATTTGTTTGGCAGAGAAGTGGGGGATGTAGACACTGGGTAATTCGCTCGGGTTCATTTTATTACAGAAACCCTCCTTTAATTACAGTTTTCAGCTTGTCAGCCTTCATGATGGAACTAAATGAAATATGCTCTATTTTTTATGTACGCAAATCATGCACTTAAGTTTCGATTTTGAGAGATAGGAGGTATAATAAACAAAAGATACATGAATGGTGTGGATAAAATGTCACATGGGTGACAATTTTAACCCCACTGCTTCCTACTTCACCTATTTATGATAGGTGCAGAGCTCTGTGGTCCATTGCAGCCATGTTTGCATTGGTGAAATGCAGGATTTTTGTGGTTAATCCGTATTAATTATGAATTTAGCATATTTATTAAAGATAATGTTTTTATCTGTCTTAATCTGATGCCCAAATTAGTTGTCAATTTTTGCAAGTGTACAATCTCTAATAGACGTGTGCTGGTTTCCGCTGTTTTATTCAAATAACCCTGAAATTGATTAGCTGGATGTTGTTGTTTTCCTGATAAAAGATGCTCAATAAGGCATTAGCAATGTCTCTAGCACAAATGCATTATTATCTATAATATTAACCTCTTTATGTAACTACATTGTTATGATCTTGTCAAGCAGAGGAATGGGAGTAGCAAAGGGAAGAGAAAAGGAAAACACGTGAAAAATCAGTATAGTCTGGAAAAAGTCAAAGAAGACGAACTAAGATCTGCAAAATTCAGTGAAGATGACAACCTACCTTACGCAATTTTTAGTGTTGAAACGAGCAATTCATCTTCTTTATCTTTACCTGGCCAAAGTGATCTGCCTTGTTGTAATGGTACAGTTGAGATCGATGAGATGATAAACATATTCCCTGGAGGAGGAATGCTGGAAAACTTGTCTGCTGAGTCTGCTCTTGATGCTCATGAACAATTTGTGCATGATGGATTGACCAGCAATATTTCTAGTGTAAATCTTAATCATGAATTCATGTGTGCTAATTCGGTGCTGGAGGAAGAAATTATCTCTGCAGCTACTGCTTCCAATTTGTCCATGACAATTAAATCTTTGGGAGATCATATACATGATAATGCTGTTGACCAAGGCCAGAAAAAGTTGGATGAAGGATCAAAGGATCATGTCAATCCGGAGGATTATTTTTCTGGCAATAATGTCATAGCGGCTGAGGAATGTGGCACCGGTGTTATCACTGAGCAGCTACAGGCCTTTATTTCAAACGAACATTCTTCTAATGTGCTTGGACATGAAGAAATCAACAGGTGCAGGTGCAGTGGAAGTTTTGGGGATTGGAGGGCCTGTTGGGATTCATTCTACAGTAGAAACTTTTTTTATAATGTCAAAACCCAGGAGTCCACTTGGGACCCACCCCCTGGCATGGAATACATTGCTTTTGCTAACATCTTAAACTTATCAAGTGACTCAAATGCTGAGATGTCTAAAATGGATGTGGATCCTGTTGTTTCGAGCAATGGAAGTGTATTAGGAAATCCATTTGACTTGCTTGATAAAACTGCCTTTGATGGAGAATGCAGTGGAGGAGATGGATTCTGGGGACAACCAGAGCTTGCTGATGGGAAGTTAACATGTGTTATGAAGTTGTTTTCTGATGACGTTATAGGTAATTCTAGTAAACTCCATGAATTTGATGGAAATCACCAGGATGGGATCACTTCAATTGATAAAAAGCATAGTGCAGAAAATGATACCAAACAAATAGGTACTAATGCAATTTGTGGTGGTAATTTGGAAAACAAATTTGTAAATGAAGATGATGGGTTGAATTTATTTGAGAATACCTGTAGGATTGCTTGCAGCAATCAAGATGATGGTGCTATGGCCCAATTATCTGGGGCAGACAGCTTGCCAAATGCAGCTTCTGGTGCAGTATGCTACAAAGGCTTGATTAGTCATATAGATTTAGAAAGCATGGAGACTCCAGCAGATGAATTTGATTCTGAAAATGTACTTTCTGCCATGAAACGGAAAAAGAAGGTGAGAAAAACTTCAAGAAAGAAATCATTTGATAATGATGAACAACTATTGAATGGCCAACTTCAGTGTCAGTATACCATAGAAAACATTCATGTTGATATTAGCAAATATTGGTGTCAAAGGTACATATTGTTTTCAAGATTTGACCTTGGAGTAAAAATGGATGAGGAAGGATGGTTTTCTGTCACTCCAGAACCTATAGCCAGGCATCAAGCATCTCGATGTGGCTGTGGCATTGTAATTGACTGTTTTGCTGGAGTTGGTGGAAACGCTATTCAATTTGCAAAAAGGAGTAATCATGTTATTGCAATTGATATTGATCCAAAGAAAATTGAGTATACCCAACATAATGCCCATATTTATGGGGTGGAGGGCCAAATTGATTTTGTTATTGGGGACTCATTCCTTCTGGCACGAAAATTGAAAGCAGACACAGTTTTTCTGTCACCTCCTTGGGGTGGGCCTGATTATTGTAAAGTGAGGACATATGACATAGAGATGCTTAAGCCACATGATGGGCAGTTCCTGTTTGACACTTTCAAGGAAGTTGCTCCAAGGTTGGTTATGTTCTTACCAAGAAATGTCAATCTCAACCAGTTGGCTGAGTTATCTCTTTCTGTAAATCCTCCATGGTCACTGGAAGTGGAGAAGAATTTCTTAAATGGTAAGTTAAAGGCAGTCACAGCTTACTTCAGTAGGAATGCCGAATGGAAAGTTGAACAAGTGTAAACAGTGATATTGAAGCTTATTCATCCCAATACTGAAGTACAATGAAAGAGAAGTATGGCAAAGATTGTACTTGATCTTTGGTGGTAACCTAACAACTGTTGAATTGGTTATCTGTCCTAATTTTCATATGGTAAAGCACATAATTTTATTAGTTTTTTTAAAATTTTAGTGTTTCTGTTATTATATGTCAGGTGTTTTGTCCTTGACTTTCTAGTGTGAGTGGCACACATCATTTGGCATCCTGTCGACAGTTTAGACAATTGTTTTGGTGGGTTAGAGATGATTTTGTGTCATAAATTCTGGAACTTCTGATACCTTGAAATGGAGAAATTTTTTTTTTTTTTTTTTGCATCTGAAACTCGAAACTAAATATGGGCAATCCTAGTTTTTTTACAGCTGCAAAACTTGGCAAGAAAATTTGCCTTTCAAAAGAAGTATCAATTTTTTTATCCATTTAACAAAAAGGTTTTCATTTTGGTCTCTTTTGTGGTTATAGTTCTTCTCACTATTTCATTATCTTTTATTGCTTTTAAAATTGTGTATGGACTTGTTTGATTACCCCCATCTTTGTGAAGTTGAATAATATTATTATTATTTTTTTGTATTTATTGGGGTAGCTATGCAGCCGTAATACAACAAGCTGTTGTTGTTACTGTCGTTGGCTTGTGCTATCAAGATTTTTAGGCCTTCAAATATTAGGGTGGCATTTGGTTGGATGGAAACATCATCTGGAAAGCACATATAAGTATTTCGAAGCAAATCCCATGCTAATGTAATAGCACTACATAGGAATACAGAATTCCCGAGGCCTGCTGTGATTGATAGCTTTACTGAGAAGGTAACTCTCTCTATCAAAATGGAACCATCACCACCACTTCACTACCATCGGCACCCCATTGCCGCCACCATCACAGCCAGTACTTTCGTGGCCACCATTCCAACCACCCGACCGTTTACCATCGTTCCCACGTGATCGTCGCCAGCAATACCACCACGTCACGCCACTGCCGCAAAACCATTACCATTACCACCACCAATCCCCACCACAACCACCATTGCCAATTCCCCTACCATTCTTACCCATATTTTCCTTCGTAGTAGACTATGGACGGCATTTCCAAAGGAAAAATATTGTCCTCAACCAAATGAACGAAAATTATAGAAAGTTATTGTTTTCCTTGGTAAATATTCTCTGACAAAATATTTTCAGCCCAACCTAATGGAGCCTAGGTTACATCCATCATCTGTTAGACAAACTTCTGTCTGTATGGTTCTGCCACTTCCACATATTATGATGGAAAAGAAATTGATGGTTGGCAATAGGCAACTCATCTATGTATTGATGTATCATTGAGATTGTATGTTTACAAAATGGCAGTGTTTTTACATGACCTACCACAGACCAATTGAATTTGGATTCAAATTAGAGCCTAACAAAAGAGTCGGCATGTCTAATCTGAATATGATGTGAGCTACCAATTTAAAAGTAAATTAATCATGTTTTGTATTGTATTACATATGATATTATTAGTCACACTCAATATTAATGTTGATAGATCTTCAAAAAGGTTGGTCTGGTCTCAATATGAACTATGTTGCTGATTTGTGTTTAAGAGGTGTCAGGATTTACTATTGAAGTTTGTTTTTTTGAAGTTAAAATTGGCTATTGATGTTGGTTGTTGAGGATCTAAGTAAAAGAAGTGAAGCTGGATTAAGAAGTTGAAAGAGCAGTTGGAGTTGGCTATTTGTTGTGTTTGGTTTGAAAATTTTACTTTTCAAACTGCTATTGTACAATTGTTTACAATTATGGTAAATTGGTTATATTCCCTCTTTTTCCTTTCCCTACTTAGACATTTTTTTTGTTCTTTTTTCTCTTGGCTAATGAAGAGTCAACTATAGTGGGGAAGTTGGCCAATCTACTAAACTTGAAGGGCCTGTATATGAAAGGGAAGTGTGGGATATTCAGTTTTAACTTTGAACAGTTGAGGTAGTCCATCTATGAAAATTCAACGGTTGTTTTGGCCATATTTTCCAAAAAGGGCAACTGCTTGTGGGACGGTAAAAATTTGGTAAATCAGCTTTTTCGTGGAATCTGAAAATAAGAAGTAGCAACTTTTACCAAAAGTTGGAAGCTGGGGGAGATGCTGTACCTGCTTATACGTGACTGCATCTGCTGACGTTATTTGAGTTTTGTGAGAGTTGCTCAAAGGCTGACTTTCCAAACACTACCATTGCTTGACATAATAAGACACTACCCCATCTCGATGGTTTTCATTTTACAAAACTCACCTATTATTGTGGTCTTTACACGTGCTATTTACAATGTGGTTGCTCCCATGACACATTCATTTTGTTGTACCGTAAATTTATTAAGGTAAGGAGATCCAGCATATGCAAGAATAAAGGCATGACTAAAATGTTACCTCATATTGTTCGATTACCAATATAGGATCGATCCGTTGGGTTTTTTATTCTCTAAATTTTGAATTGCTTTTTGTTTATTTATCTAAAGAAAGGAAAGGCATGAATGAAAATATATTCTCATATGCACATTGATGTGAAGAAACTGCAGTGTTTTTACTTGATAAGTACGCTGAAACATCAAATTTGATTACTGCCTTTGCGTCCTTTTCTTAACCAATCATTGTTTATGGATCCGGAGCTTGTTCATAACCTTCAAACTGGATGAGAGTGTAAGGGGACAGAAGATTCTTCATCATTCAAAAATTTATATTGAACCTTCTATGTCAAAATCCTAAATCAGAGTCCTTATTAGTCGGACATATTTGGATCTAAGGTGCTATTTGAACAAGTTTAGACAAATTTGGAATTGGCTATTCATACGAGCGAGAGAAACGTCCAAGGGCATGTGTGATGGATACAATCTGTTGACTAATGCATTTAAACATGCTAATTGTCATTACCATATTTGGTTCATAAATTAGTGTGTAATTGTGACTCCTATTTAATTTCATTTCCCTGTTGAGGCGGTGCCTGTTACTTACGCGCTGTCCATGACCAATGCAGAAACCCCCATTTACAACCTTTGACAAAACAATCGACTGTTCTCATGACAAAGCATACTTCACCAACTCTTCGTCAACATAGCACAAATTGGCAACTCTGACCATCTGTTGAGATTGATTTAGCCATGGAGATGGGCATAGGTAATCTCTTTATTTTCTTCTCCGTCTTAATCTCTCTAGCTCTTAAAGTTCATTTTCCTACTTGTTTAATTGCTCTTCTTGACTATATATCTGTGTGCATGTGATAACTTCTCTGTCAATCTTGATCTGTCTGGAGTTTCCTTCATCGGTATTTTTTCCCTAAGCTCTCTGATTTACAAGTTAGGTGTTTGTAATCATCTCTCCATTTGGAATATAAATCCATGCCTTGTTTTGATTTTTAATGTTTCATGCTTTATAGATTTGAAAGTTTGCTTACTCTTCTTTGATGATCAAGTGGTATGAAATGTTGAATTTTTGTTGTTAGTTTTATTAATTGTACTTTTTAATATTTTTTTGAACTTCATATGAAGAGTACTAGTGGCATGTACAGACGCTTTGATTGACAGAAAAGATCGACCATTTTCATATACGATTGTCATTTAGAGACTCTTCTATAAACTGAAGAGTTGCGCCATTTTCATGATCAACACTTGTTTGGAGATCAAAGTGACTGACCAAAGCCCAGAAGAGTCACTTTTGTGACTGCCATCTCTCTTAATTTTACATAGATAATTTCTTCAATTAGCAACTATCACTTCAGAAACAGGGTAAAATGTAAAACCTGCAATTAATTGTTTGGCAAGTGAGCAAGTAGCTTATTTTGCCTTTAGTTCGCCAATCCTATTAATACGAGGGTCTTAATATATTTTTTTTATTGTTTTGGTTAAATTTCCTTTCTTGTGTTGTGCTTAGCAGTAGATGTTTAGCTTTAGGCCTTAAATCCTGAGAAATATCTAATACTAACCACAAGCATTATATAATCTAATAATACTCAATTGGCAGCCTTCAATATTGATACCATAAGTTTGTCCTTATCACAATAGATGGCCTTCAATGTTTCTTTCTGTCCGTTTTCAATGTTTTCTACACTGTGTTTCTCCACTTTAATTTTACTCTATTTGCTTCTGTACTGTTCCCCTTTGACCACTGTTGACTACAATTATGGTATTTTTTTTTCCCTCATGGTGTTGAATAATGCAATCGTCACAACTGGCTTCATTGGTCTTTTGATTTTGTTGGAAGTTTTAGGTCATTTTCAAGCTTGTTTATGATACTTGTCAGATCTGATCTGATTTGGTGTCTATCATTGCTTAATTCCAATCTCTTCTAGTTAGGATTTGCCTTCTCTTAAATGTGATCTACTTGAAACCAGATTCATGAGAGGTTGCCTTTTTCATTGATGATTAATCTGTACCAAAATTTGTAGTTGCAGGGATAATTTTATTGACAGTTATCCTCATTCTAAAATATGTATCAAAAAAAAGAAAAAAATTAATAAAAAAAATAAAGAAGGGCTTTTGGTATCTTTCTTTATGTTTCAAGCCAATTCACTCTGTTGATTTTGTTTTCTGTGATATTGTCGATTATGGTATACTGCACTGTTTACCAATGCATTTCAAAACGTTTATCATATGCAGGGAGGCGTAGCATGCAAGGGTACTGGGCTTCCACTTTCCCTGCTAAGAAGATAATTTAGTTTTGAGGAAA
Organism: Nepenthes alata; assembly: GCA_028571085.2. Lineage (NCBI taxonomy): Eukaryota > Viridiplantae > Streptophyta > Magnoliopsida > Caryophyllales > Nepenthaceae > Nepenthes > Nepenthes alata. Next base: position 4,731 of record JAOVVI020003744.1, on the reverse strand, counting down.
TGCAGGATGATTGGGAATTGTATTAAAAAGGTTGACACCAAAGCAAGCCACCCTAGAGAGATAAATGAGTTTGCAAACAACAATTCGATGAGAATGAACAAAGAGAATTTGCGGTTGTCAACTCTGAATGAATGGTTGTGTGGGCCCTATTTCAATGGGAGCTGGTCTAGAAGCATATTGCCCATAAATCGTATGAGGGTGGCTTGTGAGTGATCCACTTTGCAGCGTGGCAATCCAAGATAACAAGGCCCCACTGATTGAGATGGACACATGCTTACCATATCTCCAAGGCTGAGGTGTGGTCCTATCGACTAGAAAAGCGGTGATTTGTGGGGATGAGGAAAGCTTATTGAGAACGAAAGAAGAGTGCAAGAATGATATAATGCAACAGTAAAATTAAAGCTATTTTTGGGTCAGTCGCGTTTGTTATAATACAACCTAGAACTCCAAAAACTGCAAGGTGGAAGTTTGTGTTACAAAACTGCCCCCCACAAGTATATGTTCCTTTTGTGGAAGACTCACACCAAAGACATTATAGTTGAATGGGGTAAGTCTATTTTAGTAACCAAGAAAATGAATCTATGCGTCATCTGCTCATGGAATGCCCGTAGATATAGGAAGTCTACGATATTGCTAGCTGGGTCAATGAACACATGCAATATTGATCTTGGCAAGAGGAAAAATCAATGGTTATTTTGACTTACAAGAAGAGGGAAAATAACAATGGAGCAATGTTTGTAGCCACTGCTGATAGCATATGGAAGAAGCAGAATTGCAGAGTTTTCGAAGGAATATCCTACAACCTGCTCAACTAATTCAGATCATTCGGCTTGAGGTTGCCTGCAAGAACATCCAGATAAGTTAACCTTGTATGGCTGTGTTTTTTTTTTTTTTTTCTCTTTCCCTTTTTAGTTATGTTGTTTTTTGTGTGTTCTTGTGCTGTAAGTTCTTACTGGTGCTCACAGTGAGGAAGGAACAACAAAACTTTGCTTACCTTATCTTTTCTTTCGATTTTTGCAAATGCCCCCCTTTTTACCGTCCACCCCACTGACATGATTAGAGAGAACTTTGATGCTGAGAAGTTAGAGAGATTGCAGGGGAGTTAATTTGGGGAGGGGGGGCATTTACTAATTTGAAGGTGAAAGCCCATCTAGATAAGATTGTTTACATTCATTGGTCTTAAATGAGGATTTGCAGAGAGTAATATCCAAATTGGGAATGTGAAAGTAATAATATCAAGTCTGAATCTTCTCCGTAATGATCCTCACCTCTAGTTTATGAGTATGACCACAAAATTAGCTGAAGGCCTCCTGCTTCTTTCTTCTGTCAACTCCATTCTTATTTCCAATATTACACGGACTTCACTGCATTTCCTAGATCCCAGCCCTGCTTTCTGCTGTCTTGATTTGAATTTTATGCCTTTAAACTCTGGTTCCCCAAAGAGTAGGTTCCCAAATATAGCAGCTATGACCTGTTGGAAAGTCTCGGGGTATCAGCAAAGGTCCCAATAAAATGAAAACATTTCCCTCCTGCTAATTCCAGATTTATGTATAGAGCAGACTGCGACTGTGCTGCACCTAATTTGTTTTGGCCATCTTCCTTGGAGTTCCAGCCTCAGAATTTTTATCTCACAAGTAGTACATATTTCGATCACTTTTTCTTTCCCACCTTTCCTTCTGGTACACACGCATATGCAATCGTATTGCATTGAATAGGTGGAAAAAAATCTGTTTTCTAGGCAATTTTTATTCCTTTTTACTCATATATTGGAATCCACCAAAGGAGAAGGGACAAAGCACTCATGCACGTGGAAGCAAAGTTTCACTCTCAGAATTTTGTTTGGCCACCTTCCAAATCAGCTTATTGCATGCTGAGAGGTGTAATTTCCATGAACTACAGCTTTGGTGGTGGTAGCTTTAAGTCTTGTTTTATTTAGCTGCTGCATTTCGTGCCTGTGCTTGCATTATGATTTTTCTTTCCAGGCATTCGAGTCCCGCGGTTGCAGCAAGGGAATTTGCTTGTATGGACGGTATGTTCTTCCATCTTTCGTTTCTTTTTACGTGCTGCTGCGAAGCAAGACAGGCCTAGAAATCTCCTTTGGGGGTCGGCCATTGTGTCCTGAATTTCCGCTCGCAGGATCAAAATTTTAAGCTATTTTCAACAAAAACATCTGCAATATTACTGGTATAGCCGATCGACATTGTGCTAAAACTCGAGATTGTCTGGAAGTGAACCAGGTTACTCGCATGCCGCCTATCAGAATATGTGGTGGTGTCGGGATATTTGACGATCTCAGAATGAGTAGTCTTAACCAAATAGGGAGGGGTGGCCATGCAGAATTAGTCGTCCCTGGTCGATATCCACAGCAGTATCAGAAAGTCTTGATTTTCCCAGGTATCAACTTCATTGTTCACCGGATTTAGAACTGAGTAATATCACCTGTTTGATTTTTGTTTAATTTAGATTATACGTTGTTGCTTAAGTTCATTTAAAAATCAAAACAAACGGCCGGGATAATTGCTAATGTCGGGATGAATTTTAGTTTGAACGGTTTATAAAATTAAATTTATTAGGTTAAAAATTACTTGTTTTTTTTTAAGATGTCATATATAAATATCAGAGCATGTAACATTAATAAAAATAATAATTATTGTTGTGTCCTGGGCCGGTGGTTGTCGTACGGATTAGGGGGCTTCCGGGTTTCCGATCAAGTTGGAGCGTCAAGATGAGGGTCCGGTTAATCTGGGCCTGCACAACACAAACAACGAATAAGTGGTCAGCGGTCCTGCGGGATATCTCTTACCACGGCCACTTCGACGCTCAAATCAGCAAGTTTTCGCAATAAACGAAAAAGACGCACGCGCTAGGTAATGAGCAGGTATCGAGTGCGGATATGTGCTGATGAGGTGTGAGTGATGCTTATGAATTAGAGCGGGAAATGTAATGAGCAGGTAACGGAAGGCTTGGCTTCCCTGGTACACTGCAGTGGGTGGCTAACTTTTCGTTACCTGAGCAAGCGAGGGGATTAAGTTTTTGAGAGGAGCGGGCTCGTTTGTGGCCTCAAGATTCGAATATTGTTTTAGTTTGATTGCTTTCTCTTGTTCTACGGGAGAAGGACGCAAAAAGTCTCCCTCTTCTGCGGAGGAAGAGAAATCTTATAGGCTCCTCTCGAGTGGACCCTGGGCGCGAGAACTCCCGTCGCTAGGTTTCCTTGGCCGCTAGTCATTGTCGCTGATCGCCGGTCATGTTGGTTGTCGCCGATCGCCGGTCATGTTGGTTGTCGCCGATCGCCGGTCATGTTGGTTGTCGCCTTGCGGTGGCAGGCAGGCTCCTGAGTGCTGTCGGCCACGCCTGGTATCCTTTCGAGCTGGGATTGACTAGTTGTCTGCGGGTGGCCGCCTGGGCCGCTGTCGCAGCGTTGGTCGCTTCCCCATTGACTGATTTTTTTCTCTCCTATTTGTTTTCTGGCAGCTCATTAATGCGCTGCTGGACGTCCGTCGTTTTTCGCCAGCTGGGCGTCAAGTAGGTTCCTTGCGAAGTTGGGCTGGGCTTGAGATGCTTGTGGGCCTTAGATCGGGACCCAACAATTATAATCTTCAAAAAGATTTTTGTTTAAAAAATAAAAAAAATATATTTTTTGAATGTTGAGCTAATAATATATATGATTTTTTAAATAAAAGTACTTCTTAAAAATATTTTTAAAAAATATAAAATTGTATTTTATGTTAGGTATCAATGATAGTTACATTTTGTTTACAATCTTCAGGAAAAAAAAAACCTTAAGTGGAACTAATGGATTAATAAAAAGCCATGTCAAAGTGAATTTGTATTGCTTGATTTCTTATTAGTAAATTATGATTCCATTATTAAAATACATTTGATCAAATTATATAATAATTATATAATAAAAATTTGATAAAAATTGGGATTTGAGAGAGTTAGGGGACGAGTGCTTGACTAGTATTGGTCTTCATGCTCGTGCATGTTTGAGGTAATAATTGTGATCGTAGGTGCTTATGCCCGAATTTGATATCTGATGCTCATATGTGCCTGTAGTTTTTAGTGGTGCTTGATGCGTGCTTATCTGGTATTTGTGCACAATTATGTACATAAGAAAATCTCAAGCCTGTGTTGGTCATTTCACCCGGGAAAAGAGAGATGAGAGGAAAAAAAAAAAGAAATAAGAGGGAAGAGAAAGAATGAGCAAGAAGGTACTTTTAGAATTTTTTTCACTTCAAATTTGTTAAATTAGATATTTAAAATAAGTATATTTAAACCTATTTTTTAATCGACTTTTAGAATTATTTGATTTTATTTATATTTTTATTTTATTGTATATGTATATTACCTTTTTATACTGCTATTTTAAATATTATTGTATGTATATATCCTTTATTATATGTTTTAAAATTTTGTTCAAATGTGATGCGTACCTGAGGATCCGACTTCGAACAGATTCGGATTTTTCTGGGCTGACCCGATCCGGCTTCGTTCACTGAGTGCGGGTCTTGCACACCACTAAAAAGAACAAGATGTCAGCGTTAACGGCGGGAGGTAGTCCCACCGATAACACTCCGATGCTCAAGTCAGTAAACAGCCTTTGAAGGAAAGAACTGAAGGTTGAGGATAAAGCGAGGGTGGTGAGGAGTGCGTAGATCCAGATGTAAGAGAGACGCGATGCTGCTCTTGTATCTGGATGGTGGGAAGGCAGTAAGCGATCGTGAGGATTCG
>JAOVVI020003743.1:0-18593 GCA_028571085.2 Nepenthes alata | reverse complement strand
ATTAAATTTTAGTTTTCTTTTATTCCAAAATCCGAATCAATATTTGGACAACAACACGGGCGCACCCCGGGCGCCAGTCCAACCGATCCAAATATTCTCCAAAAATTTCTCAATATTTAATAAATTTTATCACGTCCAATTTGTCCAAAATTATAATTAATATTTAATTAATCCGAACAAAATCCGGGATATTACAAGTTTCTTCTTCTTTATATGCGGCTTCCAATCTTAACGAATCTTCTTAATTACCTCCACTCCACCACTTACTTATCTGTCGGCCAAAATCTCTTTTTATCTTATGAAATTTCGAGCCAACCCATTCTATCAACTACTTCTCTCATGGCTAAAACCTCCTTCTACCTCGTGAGGTTTCGGACGGACCCATTCCTTTACCTACCTCTCTACTGGTTAAAGCCTCCTTCTACCCTATGACATTTCGGACCGACCCATTTCAACAACTAGCTCTCTGCCGGCCAAAATCTCCTTTTACCCCCATGAGGTTTCAGATCGACCCATCAAAACTTTCACCTGTCTGCCTAGACAATCACCCAATCATCTACCCAAAATGACTCAAGGCACATATCCTTACAACTTTTCTCTGATACCATTTCTGTCACAAATTTTAAACTTCATAGGTCTAATTAATTATTTTTTATAAATTTAAAACTTTAAATAATTTTAATAAATAATATTAAAATCTCAAAATTTACATGTGACAAATCAAATATATAGGACCTGATAAATCAAACCTACACAGGACCTCATTGGACTACCATTCGGACAAAAAAACCATGACCTACTCCCAAATAGTCGTAAGGATAAAATTCTCACCACGAGAATGTAATGCTACGTCAAATCTTGTCCAACTCCTGCTACAGATCCAAGCCTCCTACTCTGAGAGGGAGAAAAATAGAAAGCGTGAGTCAAAAATTCAGTAAATATCATCATGAATAAATTTGTACATGCAAATTAGAGGGAGAGTACATAAAATCAAATATCGAGGCCGACAATCAATTTTACTTTAAATTCTGCCACATATACCGAAATCACCACAAATTCATAACAAATGCCAATCGAAATCCAAAACCAGGACCAAATGTAAATTTTCAATATTTAATATATTTTAGACCTGGAGTTATTCATCTAGTTTTTATTATCGTATCGGTTACATTTTAGGCCTACAATTTCTCAGCCATCATTTATCGTATCAATTATATTTCAAACCTGTAACGACTCGCCATCTTTTGGTATCATGTTAGCTACATATCAGCCATGCAACTATTCGGCCATCTTTTATTATATCGATTATATTTTAGATCTGTAACTATTCGGCTTTCTAATTCTCAATATTGACTACTAGGGCCTCATACTCCCCTATCCCCAAACACATAACGACCCACAAAGGTCTCAGACCACTATGATCCTACACACATACTGAGCCACCAGGTCTCAAACTTCGCCCAATTCCATACATACATACAAATATAAAATGCACATAAAAAAATATTAGATATTAAATCAAACTACAGAAGATGGTTACAAATACTTGTCTCAACTTTATTCCAAGCAGATTTGTCAAAAGGATACTCCATAGTATCCGAATTGTGTGCTTCTCTCTTTGCTTTGCGTGCACCCCTTCTCTCTCCTACCGCGGCATTCCTTTGCCTCTCTTCACATTTCTCCTTCACCGACGGTGGCTCCAACATAGGTGGCAACGGTGACCACGATGACAGCACCCCGGCGATAACAGTAACAGTGGCATATTCAAGCTGGCGACAGTTTTCTTTCTCTTCACTGTGCCTTAAACCTATTTTCCATGATTCAACCAGTTTCTTTCAAAATCAGTACATGTAACACCAAAATCATCATTTATAGGGAGAAGGGAAGAATTTACTTACCTCAATTTCACCTATTTCTTCTAGTAGCGGCGGTGATGACAGTGGCCGTTCTGCTTCGACTCGTCATCTCCTTCTTTTACTCACACCGGTCTACAAAATAGAGGGTAAATCGCAGAGGGCTTCACCGACTTTCATTCATAGCGTCGACTCCTATGGCAAGGGTAGCAATAGTGGCCGCTCCTCTCTCTCTCTTCTTCTCCCTTTCATCAGCACTTTTATTTTCTTTCCATTTTCAGCCGTCCCCAAGCCTCCCCTTTTATTTTTTTATAATAATAATAATAATAATGATATATTATTATTATTATTATTATATAATATCCAATTGGGATATTACACATGTAGGGATATGTTAGGATGGAGAATGTACCACCTGTGGATGGTAGAGCAACATTATTAAAAAGAACCGGTAGTCTCAAAATAGACTATCATCACAAAGTGCTCGAATGCACGATACATGTAGAGATTTTTCAAATCTAGATGTATGGAATACTAATCAATTATCTAGCATAATAACATCATTAATAAAAGTGGTAAACACATTGTCGAAAATAACTCAATGCAAGGATCGGTAGAAAAAATATCAAGAATTAAGTAAGTTTTTTTAAAAAAAATTTCTAACTTCTTTGGCCAGTAAATACAGATCTACTTGTAAAAGTTACCGTATTGTCCATGTAGTATAAACATACTACATGTTAGTTAAATTACTTTTAACTCATGACCTCGACTAAGGACCTAAATTTTCAATTCTAGATGTATCAAATACTAATAAATTATCTAGCATAATAGCCATCACTAATAAAAGCGGTAAACACATTGTGAAAAATAACTCAACGCAATGATCGATAGAAAAAATGCCAAAGAAGTTAGGTAATTTTTTTTAAAAAATATTTCCTAACTTCTTTGGCCAATAAAGACAGATCTACTTGTAAAAGTTAAAGGTATTGTCTATGTAGTATAAATATACTAAATATTAGTTGAATTACTCTTAAGTAAGGACCTCGATTGAAGAACTCTTCAAATTTATTTTTAGCAGTAAAATCAGAAACTTGTCGATCTTCTTGTAGAATAAGTTTAATGACCGGTGAATATCTAAACACTACTAAAACCTAGCATCCACATGCTCCAATGGAGCTCCAAGGTTCATTGGTTTAGACAATTATTTAACTAGGTTTTTAAAATTTTGTAGATGAGAAAATAAGGCAAATCAAGGCCAAAAATATATGTAATTTTCTACCTCAAGAATCGCTTCTTTCACACAATGTATTCATTATTGAGCTCCCACACATTCAAACTTGGCCGTTAGGGCAGGCATAAGGAAGTATTTATATTATAGATTAAAAAAATAGGGTTTAAATCGAGTGAAATCAAAGAACTAGGGATTGGCGCACATGCAATGCACGTGCATGCATCAAGCATGGAACTGAAAATAAATATGTGCATGGGCGCCTTTCAAGCATGATATCAATCTTGATCTTACTACTTTTCAGGCATGAATGTTCAATAGATGTGCATTAAATGTGCACAATGCAAATCTTCTTTATATTCCATGCTCGAGCTATCATCAAACGTGTCTTAAGCGTCCATGATGGAAATCTTCTTTGCATTTCGCTCTCAAATGGAGGACAGATGCATATCAGGCATGCCAAATAGATGTGAAAATTTTCAACTACAAAATTCCTAACACTTACTCAATGGCATAGTAAAAAAAATCACCAATAACAAAGTCTACTTTAGTAATAATCTTTTGTTCTAGTAACAACTATAATAAAAAAAATCATTAGATACAATATTCATAATAAATAATAACTCTTCAAAAGTGAAATAATATAAATGTCAATAAAATTAAGAATTTTTGATAACACAATCTTGATAAAATGAGTCAAAACTAATAAGTTAATTTTAAAAAGTCTCAAAATTTCTCATCATAGAGTTTTTAGACTATAAGATCGTCTCTACCTAAAGTTTCGATAGTAAATGCATGATCTCCTCTAGCCTATTATGAACCTCTCTACTCTCAAGTTAAGAAAAAATAGGAACGTGTCGAATACTGAATAAATAAATAAAATTAATAATATCTGAATATAGGAGAATATCTCAGATAATAATATCAAATATATATAAAATTTATAATAACGTGCGATAAATTAATAACTATTTGAGACTCAATATCATATCATAATTACGACCCAAATATCAAGAATATAGTTAGAATTCTAGCGAATCCAAATCTCAACAAAAATAAATGTTTCATCAAGTGTATCTCAATATAAATCCTAACTATATGAGATATATCAATAATCTTCTTAGATTTTACATGTTGCAGTGGACCAACTATGCACCCACCACCAATGGTTCAGTAAAATTTACTAAGTATCGATACTTGTAAGTTTGACAAACGATCAATTATATCCTGTCACTCGTAGTATATAAATATCGAATTTAATCTAAATAAATAATATTCCCGTTACTCTCTTAGGTAAAATTTAAAATATACCATGCATATTTTTTCATGGCCCAATAAAGATCTATACTCCATCAGGGTATAGAACATTCAATCTCAATAAGATGTTAAGCCCAACACCCCACGGTATGATATTGATTGATATCTCTATGTATATTATTTATAAGATTATAAGTATCTTTCTAAATAATCTCAATCATTCTAGATATAAAAACTAGTGTTGGGTAATTATAAAATATATTATAGTATCGTAGGTTCTATATTTCGTAACACTATAATATCTTTATATAATTTTTTTCACATTAATCATTGAAACTAAATAAAATCAGACACACAAACTAAATCAACACGAAGAAAAAACTATTGAAAATATCAAAAAAAAATCAAGAATAATTAATTATTCAATCAACTCTTAAAATTGTACTCAATCTTTACTAACGTTTGTTGTGACCAATGCTATTACTAAAGCTATAAATAACCTCCTATTTTGTTACCTCAAGACAAATCTCATGATATTCAATCTTGTTTAACTATTTAGATTAATCACACAAGATCCATTCGAAATAATAGAATACCATTAAATTCTTCATTAAACCAACTTATAATTTAAATTTACATATACTAATATATATACATTTATATTTTTTAGTATAAGCATATATTTATAGATGCACATATGAAATTCATACAATACTTATACATACATATACACAGGTATAAATCAATGTATATATACATGCTCATATACCACATGAATATATAAATATATTGATGGGGACGGTTGTAGCGGGCCAACCCAAATGGGCAAGTGACTCAGAATGTATCGCGACCCACTTGCCCGTAGGACAGTCAATACTCCTGTTGATTAAAGAAGACTCCCAAACAGATCAGACGCAATCCAAAATAAACACGGCCTAGACCGAAGTCGGCCCACGTGCCCTGTTATATGCACAACGATCATCTACCCTAATTGGCCGCGATACTAAGATGACAATCCCTTCTATAACAAAAATCTCCCAAAATCAAAGCGCATCCGGAAAGAAAAGCCCGCAGATCAGCGCACAACTCGCAACGACAACCTCAACATCCACTGCGCGTGACATTTCTTCAGAGGGAGAAATTCGCCTTCCCGACCATTGCAGCCTAGAATAATGCCCGCATCCACTCGAGGAAGGGAAAGGATCCTCTCAAAAGGCAGACATCCGACCTCGCCACCTAAGGAAGGCAGCAAAAGCCAACGGCTATTAAATTTCCTGGAGACACACTCCTTAGACATACTCTCTAGCATACTCAAACCTGGATAAGCTTTCTAATTCTCAAGTGTCAAATCACTCTACCCTCTCTTCCACTACTAGTTTCCAACGAACTCAATAAATAGAGAGGCCGCTCTTAACGAGCGCTCCACGACTAAAACCACTCATAATGAGTGCACCTCCAATTCTTACTCTCAAATCCCTTTCCTTGCATTCATTCCACCATGCTCAAATTTTTACCTTCTTTTTCTTGGAAGGCTATTTACTAATTTGAGTATCAGAGGATAAATTTGGAGCGAGTCCTGCCATTTTGCACTGATTTCTTGTCGTCTGTTGTGGTGTGAAAGATCCCAAGCATTCAGAATAGTGACAAGACCCAAAGGGGCAATTAAACCTAAATCCGTCTAAGACTCAGATTCAGAACACATCATTAACGTCGTTTGTGAGAACGCGAACGAAAGGCCAATCCAATGCCTCACCAGCGTCAGCATCATTAATAAGCATGGAGAACACAAGAGCGCAAGCCAGCGTTCCCGCTAAAGAAGTCACCTCCCTCGACAACAACCACTCAGCTGGTAGCTGGGCAAGAGAACAACTTGCTCTGATCATCCTAGAGATGGCGAAGCAAATGAATAAGATGTCAGAAATGTTCCAAGCACTTTGCACGCACCAAGGCAAGCAGAAGTAGGGGCTAACTCCACCTCAGTCCACACACCGGCCCCTAGGCGGGGAGGTCAAAGAAAGAAGAAGCCAATCAAGAAAGCCCCCCTATCGGGCAACTCTAGCATCCTGGTAGCCTTCAACACCTGAAGCCATTCAAGGTTTAAAGGGCGGCTGAGCCATGGGACCCCGGAGAAGAGCCAGAAAGAAGAAACCCCTGATACTCCAGGGATGAGCAGAGGCCTCTGGTGCAAGAGGGAGCCTCTCAGGTCACCCGACCAACAAACGGCAGCAGCCGACCAGCATCACATCGCACGGTCGGACACTCAAAGTTGAGGACCTACCTCAACGCTAAATGGTCCGCGACCTCCTCTCGGGTGGAGGAAAAAGTTCAAAAAATATGAAGCTGTGTGTTCAAAGGAGAAGCCGGCAAACACATGGCTGATTTTAAGAGATCTCCTTTCACCATGGAAATTCGGACCCAGCTGTTACCGCCTAAGTTCAAAATGCCGGTCCTGGAACCTTATTATGGAATCGCCGATCCTATAGATCACCTGGACCACTTCCGTACCCTACTAAGCTTCTAGGGCCTGTAGGAAGCTTCCATGAACCAATGCTTCCCCCTAACTCTGAAGGGGGATGCAAAGATCTGGTTCTACTAGCTCCCAGTAAATTTGACTCGAAGCTTTCGAAACCTCGCTAACAGCTTCCAAGCCCAGTACGCCTCCAGTCATTCTGTGGTGAAGTAGCCACGACACCTTGGTCACATTAAGCAAAAGCCAGATGAGAACTAAAGAAAGTTCCTAGAACGATTCACTGCAGAAGCCCGGAAGATATGAAAGCTGATCGACGAGGTGAAGCTCAGCAATTTCATTTTTGCACTGGGTCCGGGTGACTTCTTCAAACACTTGGTCCACAAGGACCCATAAATATTCCGAGAGGTAGAATCCATTACATGGTCTTACATAGCAACAAAAGAAGCTAACGAGGCGAAGCGCCTGGAACAGCCCGATTAGCCACGCTCATTGCCGATGAAAGGAAAAAGGAAGAATGGAGGCAACAACAACTCCCCAAGGGAGCAGCCCAGAACCAAGCCGCCCGCATGGAGGGAGTTCAGGCCTATAAACTTGATTCCACTAAATGGCACCTGGGTGAATGTCCTGATGTAGATCCAGGAGGAAAAATTGGTAAAGTGGCCAAAATCAATGAAGAACCCGGAGGGAGGAGATCCGTCAAAAAAGTACGACTTCAATCAATCTCTGGGTTATAGCACAGAAGGCTGTCAGACTCTATAAAGGGAGATTGAGGAGTTGATTCACCGAGGCCACCTCACTAAGTTCCTGAGGAACCCAGGGCAAAATTTTGGTCCCTTAGGCAATGATAGGCCCGAACAGCAGCAACTGTGAAATCGGATCACAGTTGGGGTGGTCAACATGGTGACTACAAGACCTCCTAATGGGTCTCCAGGAGAAGCAAACTGGGCATAAGAAGTAGATGGTGGGGGATGATATCATTAGCTTAGCAATGACGATATGGCACATGTATTTCCTCCCATGCTGACCCCCTGGTTGTATCTATACTCGTTTCAGATGGTATTCTAGACTACTAGTTTAAACGAATCTTTATTGATAATGAATGTTTCAGAGATTTGCTTTACTTCGATACCTATTTCAAATTGAGATTCAAAAAGAGTCAACTGAAACCGGTCGAAGGGCCACTGTATGGATTAGATAATGAGCCAGTGACCGTCCAAGGGACGATATAACTAGAGGTCACTCTGGGTAATACCCCAAAATGGCAAGCCGCACGCTTACCTTCCTGATCGTCGACCTGCCCTCCGTGTACAATGACATACTTGGATGACCATGCCTAACGGCGTTCAGGGCTGTAACGTCAATACCCCATTTAAAAATGAAATTTTCAACAGCGTAAGGTATTGGAAAAGTATTTGGTGACTAAGGAATTAGACGAATGTGTTACCTGTCCAAGGTAGCCCCAAGTGGCAGCGAAAGGCCAACGAAAGAATTAGACTATCGAGATGAAGTGACCCTGCAACAGGCACAGTCCGGCGAGGCCACCAACCTCGTATCTCTGGATCTGGATAATCCAGATAAATGTGACAGATAGGGTGCTCGCTCACTGGACCCCTCCGTGATCGACTAATCAGATTCTTAAGGCATAACGTAGATATCTTTGTGTGGACGCCGGCCGAAATGCCTATGATCCTGTCGGAATAATGGTCCACAAGTTGGGTCTCGACCTTGGTCGTAGACCCATCAGGCAGAAACGGAGAAACAACTCCGTCGAGAAGCAAATAGCCATCCGGGAGGAGATAAAGAAGCAGCTGGACGTTGGGTTCATAAAAGAGGTCCAGTACCTGGATTGGCTCTCCAACGTGGTCCTAGTCAAGAAGAATAACGAAAAGTGGTGAATGAGCGTCAATTTTACGACGTCAATAAAGCCTGCTAGAATGACAACTTCCCGTTGCCTAGGATCGACTTGCTAGTAGACTCCACTTCTGTGCACGAGTTACTGAGTTTTATGGATGCCTACTCAAACTATAATCGGATCCAAATGATCCCGAAAGATGAGGAACACACCTCATTTATGACCGATCAGGGGACCTGGTGCATGTGGGCTTAACTGCTGGCCCTGTTGGACGGCTATATGGGTCTGCCTCTCAAGTTGGAGATTTCGGGCTGCATGTGTGTGCCTTCTCGGGGTCGAGCTATGTTGACCTTGTGCTAGGCCTTGGAGATACTTCTGACATGCTGTCGGTCCGCTGAAATTTAGACTTTGGGCCAATCCATGGTGCTAGACTCATCACTAGCTTCCAATGCTAGAGGTTTGGAATTTTAACCCCCTACATGTAATGATGGGATGTCACAATGCAGGTCCATACACGTGTTTGTTCCCCATATGGATGATTCTCTAACCATCGTCGATGTGCTGTGGACGGCGCTGGTAAGCACGATCTTCTATAATTATGGCTCACTAACTTCCTCCCCCGGCTTATGGAGAGCATCCTAGGTGTTGCTTCGTGAAACATTCTCCCATCAGCTGAGTGATGCAAGAGATTGGAGCAGGCATGGAGCATGCACTATCATTGGTCGGGATCAAAAGAAGTTGTGATAGGTCAAACGATACTCTTGGAGTCTGTCCTGATGTCCGTACAATGATCTGTCTCGTGTTGTAACGTGGGCGGTCTGAGTATATGGTCACTGTTATATGCTTCTCCCAGCTGGCATCACGTAGTCCCTGTTGAGGTGGCGTAGTGGAGTGGCGGCTCAACCCCCGGAGGGGAGAGGGATGCTTTTCCCCCTTTTCATCAGGGAAAACGGCTACTCCATTTGTTGCCTACACAGGACTATTGATGACTGTTAGGGGAGGACCTTCTAAGTCCCCCGGGTTTGGGCCGTTGTCACTGAGGCTGGTCTAGTGTAAACTCTTGAGCTGCGTGGCTTTGGCTTGTCTCGGTGGGTGGTCTTTGGTGATCGCCTCCTGGGACAGAATAGGTGAAAGATCCCCTACTTTTGTTTGGGAGGGTTTCAACATGCGCTTCTTGTTTCAACAACCTGAGGGAGGTGGTGTGTAGGAGTCTGACCTTCTCGATTGTCAAGAACGTGTTGTTCTAGCCACTAAGATTCCATTCTAGGTTCACATGCATACGGAGCAGGGTTTCAATAGTCGGATCGTCGTTCTATGTATTTTTCTTTTCTTTCTTCCTGAGCTGTATGTTCGCCACTACGAGCTTTATACTTTGTAAGAGGAAGTAAGGAATGGAACTACCAAGTTCTTTTGTCTTTAATATTTGGCTCCAGTATTTTTACACGTTGTGAATAGTCGAGACACTTGCATATTGCTTGGCGTTGCTTGATGTCTGACAAACTGACAGTTTGGGCTACTGACACCTCATCCCTCTTGTTGTTTGCCTCTCTGCCAGTCATCCTGAGCGCTTAGCTAGGAGTCTAGCTGGGCAAATCAGCCTTGAGCCTGCCAGGGCCATGTTCTAACCGTCTAGTGTTCATGGAAAATGGCATGTCAGGTCATCATGACTGACACCGCCCTGCTAACTAGCAGATTTGAGTGTTATGATTGTTGGCTATCAATGCTCTACACAGGAAACGTCATATCGATTATCATGACGAGGTAGTGAGAAGACACACTGCAGCACCCGAGGGTGAGGGCACGTGTCATGGCTCTTCGATGTCTTCAAACGACGTTGCTCCGAGGCTAGGGCATTGGCCATCTAGTGCTGGTCCCCAACCGTGGCCTCATTCCTCGGCTTTGTGGGCATCTCTGTACCATTTTGCCATCTTTCTTTCTCTGCTTTATGGATGGCTCATCGAGGCATTACTGATATTCTGGCTTTGATAGCTTTGGTGTGGAAAGCGTCATCTTCTACTTCCTCTAAGCCTCTAACTGAGGATGGAACTTATGACGAACAAACGAGGGAGGAAGTCAGAGGAGGTGACTCGTTAGGAGCAACCACCATTGAGCGGGAACACCGCTTAGGTGTCCCAATTCCTAAGCCCCAAGGGGCTTTGCGGGTGCCTTCAGGCCTTGAGTTTGCTGAATTCTCTTGCTCCATCTATTCATTTTACTAAGAGATAATGCTTCACAGATTATGCGGTTATACCTTTTGTTGTAGCCTTCACCTAACCATCCTTTTTGTGTTTGACTACTGTGAGGGGCTCCCCGTTCAATAGAGGTGCCTTTGCGCTTGCGTGCAAATCAAGTTGCTAATGATGTGAAGTGCTGGATCAATGCTGCCATCAGTGAAGCACTATAGAATTTAGAGCGGGCCATCTATCTTGACTAAGCTTTATCTGAGTCTGAGGTGGGATCACAAGAGTTCACAGATGCCAATGTTTGGGCGTTGAACTTGATGGCACCATCCGAGGACAAGCTTTGGGAGAGTTGGGGGCAGCTTAATGACTTGCCGGGTGTGTGCGCGTGGCTAGAGGGAGAGCTGAAGACAAGGCTCTACCCTAACAAGGTGGCCCTGATACTGGAGATTATTTTCCCTCAAATAAGAATAAATTCTTGGTCAGAGAAGGTATAAGGCTGGCGCCTCACTCTTTGGGAGGGGCCCTTAACCATAGGATACTTATTTGGCTAGGTTGCTTTGATCATTGTTGCTGATGTTTCTATTGTGTGTTGGATTCCTTCGTCTGATACTTTTCTACTTACCGGCTAGCGCTTCTATCGCCATTGCTGAAGCACCATAGAGTCCGGTGCTGGCCGCTTACCTCAACTGAAGGTTGACCGAGCCTTAGGCGAGGTCTAAGAGCTCACTGAAAAGAAATCTTGGGCTCTAGACATGATAAAATTGCTATGAGAGAACACTTTGAGAGTGGACGATGAGAGAGACGGAGAGCCAGGTGAGCGCTGCTATTATTGTTGTCACCGAGGTAGACCTAGACATGCACCCCGGGTTGTAATTGTTCTTTTTAGGAGGAAGTCACGGCACTGAGAAAATGTCATTGCCGACTAATCCTTATAGCTATCATTATCAAGCTTTAGTGTTGCCTAGGCCGTCACCCCCATATACCCGTCGGCGATCCATTCTACTAGAGGACATCGTAACTTTCATGCGTTTGGTTCTAATTTGCTGACCATTGTAGATTGATGGTACTCGTCCTTTCAAGAGGGAGTTATTGCTTGCATACTTGATGAAGCCCCCTAAAGTTTGGTATTCGACTATGCATAGGTTGCTCGATGATGGGATCGAGGTTCAAATTTGACTGCATGTGAGCTGCTAGGTATGAGATTGAGGTTTAGATTCGACCGTTTCTAGGCTGTTCGGTTATGGGAATCGAGGTTTAAATTCAACTGTCACGGGGCTCTTGGTAGTGTGACCGAGGTTTTAACAGGTGAAGAGGGACTTCACCCAACTTAGGAATAATCTTAGATCATTTAATGTAATGGGACGATATGCAAGCATTACATGAGCAGATAAAATGACTATTTTATCAATGAAAGTATGGTTCAAATAGGTCGTATGATGTATGCAAGACTTACCTGGATTCGGTGTGGAATTATCGTAGGTACTTCTAGTGGATAGCCTGCTATGCCCTTGGAACCAATTCACAGTCCCGGGTACACGGTTGGTGTACACCACTTTGGAGGGTCATCAATGCGCTTTGGTGGGAACTCGACCTATGTCCTCTATGCTCCGTGGGACTTAGTCCTCCACCATGGGCTGGCCCAATAGCACCTTGCTATCACACAAGGTGGCCTATTAGCCAGTGGCTTAGTCTCCGTTGTCATCCGGTAAGGACTCAAGCAACTCGGACTGACAAGGTGCTTGGTCAGACGATACCTCCTGTGATGCGATGGCAGCGTTTCAACATGGTGCCTTGCTAGACAGTGAGCGCATGCTCTCCTAGGGTAGGTCACATGTCACCATGGCTACCTAGGGGTTCATTGCCATGGGTAGTGATATCTCTGATAGATGTGATGGACGGAGCACAAGCCTTGACTATATTTGTTTTGTTGTTGTGTGGTGGAAAAACTTTTGAGTCATTCTCATAGATGACGCTGATGATGCATCTCTAGATTTAGGTTATTGTACGGATTAGATAGTTACCTGATCTTTTATATCGGTCAACTTAAGGCGGGTTCGATATCCATCTCTAACAACTTAGATCCTACACAACACAATTAAAAAATTAGAGGATTTGTAGGACTCACTTTCTGGTATATCCTTTGATATTCAAATTAGAAATCTATTCCAATAGATAGAACAATGCGATGATAAGAGAATAATGCATATGTTATGGGGGTTGAGTGTTTGATTGCCCTTAACTAAGGAGCGGCTTAGAAGTGAACCCGACTGAGGGATGACTTACAAGGTGTGCCCGGTTAGGGGGTGATTTTGAGGTGTGTCTAACTGAGGAATGAATTACGAGGTACACTCAACTAAGGAGCGATTTAGAGGTGCACTCGACTAAAGGGTGGCTTAAAGGTGCGTTTGGCTGAAGGACAACTTACAAGGTGCACCCGATTAGGGGGCGGTTTAGAGGTGCGCTTAACCGAGGGTAATTTATGAGGTGTGCCCAACTAAGAGGTGGCTTAGACGTGCTCAGTTGATGAGCGACTTAGAGATATGGAGGATTGAGCCTCTACTTAGTGCACCCATCCAGAAGGCGACTTCGAGAGATGGAGGGCTCCCGCAAGAGAGTCACTACTGCGAGGAAGATCATGGTGTACCCGTGAGGGGGTGGCTGACCAGAGGCAAGAACGACTTCTGGGCGATAATGATGAAGACAAGAACTTCGTAAAGTTTCCCTTAGGCGAAGTGGACCTTTACACCCTACTCTTCAAGTCAACTCCACCAGTCTTACGATGGGAGGATTTGGAGCGGGTGTGAGGTCTTCGCAGAGCTAGAGTAGGAGCAGGAGAGTAGAACATCTCAAGAGAGTGGGAGCTAGCGTGCCTTCTGAGTTTTCTCCTTGGTTCATTCCTCACGGAGCTTTTCCCTTCTCCCTTTTGGTTTCATAGTTGTGTATGCCATTGACGAGCCTGTCAATGGTGGTGGCCGCCGAGGGCCGTTGGAAATTTTGGCTCCAACGGGTGTGCTCGATAGGGAGCGACTTGAAAGAGGGAGAAAGAAGGATTGTGCTGGGAGTCTGTGACTCTGAGAGCGATAGAGAGCTCTTGGCTTTTTTATGTAGTTAGGGGCAAGAGTCGTTCCTCCCTTGGCATCTCATCTCCGTTGCTTTCTTAGTGTTTCTTCCCTGTGTGCTCATGGTTCCCCCTTCCTTCTATGAGGGGAGGGAGATATATAGGGTGAAAGCTGCTTGGGAGCCAAGGATCGTGGGTGCTTGACAAGGAAATCAGGAATGTCAACAAATATCCTTTCCTTCTCTGGGCAATTCTTTGGCTGCAGTTATAGCAGTTGCCTTTTGGGGAAGATTTCTTGAGTTACACCTGCCATCTTGAGTGGTGCGTAATCTCTGGGAGGAGATTTACTTGGCTAGTGCTAACAAGCTAGGCTGTCAAACAACCGTTGTAGCCCATGCGCCGATAGGGACACGTGGACTTGCTTGCTGGCCCTGCTGGACAATTGTATCGGCTTGCCTCTTGAGTTTGAGATTTTGGGCTGCATGCATGGGCCTTCTTGGGACCAAGCTACATAGAGCTTGTGTTGGGTTTTGGAAAAAAATCTGATGGGATGTCGATCCACTAGAATTTGGACTCTAAGCCAGCCCATGACATTGAACCCATCAGAATCCTATTGTGTTAACCTATGAGAAGATAAATCTATAATATATAACGAATAATAACAATCATAAATAATGACATATAAAATTTTAGATGAAAAGTCCCCTTATAAATGAAGAAAAAAAACTATACGAATTTAAATTCTAAATATATCCACTGAGAGGTGAGTTTTGATTACAAAAACTCTAACAAACACATGGACACAATACCTTGTAGTAATAAAGTCGAGTAATAGAGAATATAAGATGAAAGATAATAAAAATGGCTTATAAAATATTCTTCATAATAATAAGAATAGCGTACCTGAGGTCTATAGAGAATAGGACACAATTTGGGATTCAAATGATTAAATAAATCTTTTTCTTCTCTTTTTTGTCTCTCTTTCTCTTATTTTTCTTATTATGCCAATTCTCAACAACTAAAAGAAATTGTAATGAATACTATAAAATTATATTATGATGATTTTATCTTAAGAACAGTGTACGAGTGCACATTAAACGCAAACATACTTTACAAATGGTACAGAAGTGCCCCTTAGGCGTGCACCAGGTACTGGACACTCCGGACAAAATGTGTATATATGCCTCTTAGGCATACATCGGAAGTCTCTATTCTAGATAAACGATGCACATATTTAGTTCAAGCACCTATCATGCATCACTCAATAATTTTTTATTAGGCCAAGAATTGTGCGTCATTGTGCATATTGTTGGACAATATATCAAATGGGTATGAAATTTATAAGAAAATAATCTAAAATTTAATAATACTCAGCCTCTTGGTGGTAGCAGTGGTGGTGGCATCTCACGGCGTGGATCTGGGAAGTGTATGCAATTTGAGTTTCTCAAGAAGGATTCAGTCTTCCTCCCATAAGGGTTGAATCAATTCGGCTTTTTTGTTCTAGTTAGCCGCAAGACTGGTAACATTAGAGCTTAATCGGTAATGTAGGCCTAACCGGTACATTGGGCTCTAATGACTTGTTTTAGAGCATTGAGAGTAGTAGCAACAGCAATAGCAACAATAATTGTGACAGTGGACATATGGGTTTGCTTTGAACCCGAATCAATGGCCCAAGCATCCAAACAATCCTTTACCGATGTAACTTCCTCATTCTTATTATCATGACTTCTTAACTTTTACCTCTCCTTAGGCTATGAAAATCTTGACTTTTGACATACAAGAATTTATATGATTGATCATTATAAATATTCTAAAACTCATGATTTAACATATGAAAAAGCACTCTTTGTGCTGACGTGATACAATCAAGTTTCGACCCCAAAAAATATAACGGAAGCAGTAAACAATAAATATCCAATACACATAAAGGATCTTTAGTACTAGATACCAATGATATTAACAATCATGTACAATAAAAAAATGTAAGCAGTAATATAAAGACACGATTTTTTATAACGAAGGAAAAACTCGATACCCACGGTAATCGAGAAAAATCCTCCGAGCTTCAATGGCCAGGGAAGCAATGCACTATGAAAATTAACTTACAGACCGGGTGGTAACGATGCGCTAACCTAGCCAACTTACTCCCGTCTTGTGATCCCTACCAATGAACTCCTTAGATTTGCCCGCGGCAACGAAACCGGACACCTTCGGATCTTTACGTCAATCTTCCCTCTCTAGCCACTTGAATTGTCGAACACGATCGAGTCTCCTTCTTCAACTCACCAACGTCTCTAACAAAGGTAGAAGGATGGAAGTGTTTGCAAGGTAAAGAGAAAAATATAGAGAAAATTAGTTAGACATGAAGCTTAAAGTTATAGTTTTTAGTTTTCTCAAAAGAGGTAAGATCAATGGAGTATGAGCAACTTTCTTCTCAAGTGAGGCACGAATATGATCTGCCAAGAGTCCTTTTCTTTTACTTAGGGTTCCAAAAATATAAGCCAAGTATTTATAGAGAGCTCAAATAATACATTCAAAAATATGTCCATTGACGGGCGCACAGAGGGATTACGGAGAAACCCTACGTGCGCTTGAGCACGGAGCGGCGCCCAGCGAGCGGGGACCATTCTGGATTATGGGCTCAAGCACGGGGATGGCGCACAGCGAGCGTGGACCATTCTGGATTTTAGGGACGGACGAGTAGCGAGCGCACGGAGGGCATGGGGCTTCAGACGGGCTTAAGCGACTGGATAGCACACGGCAGGTGCGGTATTCTGGGAGGACGGAACTGATATATTGATACTAAAACTCGACAACCCAGAACCCGACAATAATATAAAATGACATATGGTCACGGAATATGCCAAACACATGTCTCTAACAACATACATTTCATAGAGTTTTGTTTTAATGGAAGAGAAATCACTTTTGAGATGTCTTAGTAATAAAATAATAAACGTGAACAACACAAACCCCACGCTAAAGAGTATGATGGTTCAAGCTCGGGTTCTAATGTAGGGACATGGAGCCCTTCTAACTCATTATGAATCGTTGGATTCGTGATAATTTAATAGTCCATCTTTGATTTATTTAAAAAATGTGCAATCATTTTTTTTATTCTTTGATATTAAAATATTAAAATATTCACATTATGAAAAAACTATCATCATATTCTTAAATGATACTTTTATAAAGATAATTTGGACCATTGGATCATAGATATGACAGTCTAGGTTGTGGTGGAGCTTCACCTTGCTCCTAAACCCTATTCATGGCATAATATAAGGAATACTCATTTGATAGACAACTCGATGAGCATAATAATAAAATTTTTATTTGATTTTTATATATTGACCGTTTTGACAATATAAGGAATGCTCATTTGATGGGAAACTTGACCAACATGTTAATAAAATTTTTAATTGATTTCTATATATTGACCGTTCTGGCTATGATGTTTAGAATTTTAGTTTATATTAATTATTTTTATCTAAATTTGATTAAAATGATTTAAATAGTGAAGAGTATTTAATTTAGTCTTTGATAGGAGGAATAAAAATATATAACTATTTGTAAAAGGATATGTCTAATAAAATAAAAGTGTATAACTATTTATAAAAGAGATATGCCTATAAAAATATATAACTCTTCATAAAATAATATGTCTTCTCATATCAAAAAGAAGCAATTGTTGATTTCTCGAAAAAATAGTATATAAATAAAATATGAGAAACTCCATTAATTGATTCACACATAAAGTTCTCTTTTTCTCGAGAAAGACCATCATATATTATAATTCTACTATAAATTCTTAGAAGAATTAACGTAAATTATATGAATCAACGAACATAGCAATCTACAATTGGGTTATCTGCATAATGGCTCAACTATGTGTCTTGAATAATAATATATAGCATTTGATTATGTGAAAGTATATATAACTCAAGTTTTAATATTTGCCCACTTATTGGTGATGTCATCACTGATCATTTGTTTATAAATTTTTTAAATAATTTAAGTTTATTTTTAATGTTGTACAGTTTAAAGATAAAATCGATCATGAACTTTAAATTATACATGATATATTTATAAATTTATGTTATTATTTCTAATTTTTGAACATATCATAGTCCAATATATTTGTGATGTACATATATGATCAATTATAAAAATTATATTTTATTGAGTAATTGATCCACTCTTATTTTAATTTTTTATTAGCCTTTCAAATTTAAAAATTTGGGATATAGTTGTTGGTGATTGGATTCATAAAAAGCCATCCTAGAAAAGTTTTAGGTTTTATATTTTAGTCTCTGCATCATATTAATCAAAACATTAGTTTAAGTTGTGAAATTTTATTTTAGTTATTAAGGGTTGTAAATCTAGGTGCTTACGTCATATGATATCGGTGTATGAATTTGATGTCAGTTTATTTTTAAAAGATCGATTGAATTATAATTTTATAATACTCTGATTTAGAATGGATACTTTCTCCATATGTATGGCCATAGTCATATTGGTCAGTGTTTGAAACCACTTTCAGATGTAATGTTTTCAATCCTCTAATTTGAAATTTCTTTTGTTTTAGATCTTTTGTTAGCATTTGATTTTGTTCAGTTCACATTCCATCATTATTTGGGTTTTGGTCGATAAATTAAATAAATAAATTTTTGATTAATTAAATAACAAATA
>JAOVVI020003742.1:5609-16869 GCA_028571085.2 Nepenthes alata | reverse complement strand
TTAACGAACGGTTTCAGGGACTTTATGCACTAATTCAATGGTTAGAAACCGAACAGTCCAACAAATAATTAAAGGCTGCAGTTACTTGTACAAATAATTCTCCTCATAAATATAGAGACGTAACGCTAACACATTGATTTAGGGGTCCACCAAATATAACCCCGACTATAAATACAACATTTCTCCATAGAAGAAGAGGACATTCGAATGACATTCAGACAACATTCGAAAAGATAAAGGCTAGACAAATTACAAAAGGCAGATATTCTCCCATATGAGTGCAACACTTTTAAAGACACTTTTTCAAACGAGTGCACCACTTTTAAAACCGCTCTCTTAACCAAGCGCAGTCTAAGGAGCACAACTCTTGAAAAACTTTCAATTTCCATCTACTTGCATTCTCGTATTTATTTTCTCACATCTTTCTCTTCTGAGTAAAAAAATTATTGACTTAAACGTCGAATGATATATCAAATAGCGAATTTCATATTCTTCTTACATCTTATTCATTTTGTTATAGTATGCAGAATTCAAATTCTGAGTAATAATACTGGATCTATTTCCAAGCGAACTCCTGAGTAAAGCGGCTTCCTAATTCATTCAACAATCTAGATCTACGAGACACATTAAATTTAATCTTTGCAAATTCACATTGTTCTACAAATTCAATTTTGCCACATAAAATTGTGACAATCCTAATTCAGATATCAAAATAATTGTGATTATAGATCTATACCTGAGATTGGGAGATTGTACAAAACTATATTAATAAATCCTTTAAATATAAGAATATATTTCTTTTTAGGAAATCAGTTAACTTCAGTTTTACTTAACCTCTAAGGTTATACCTACTTATAAAATATATATAACTTATAACATGTCATCATTAACAACCATTTAATAATTAAAAAGATTTACAAGATTTCAGCCATACTATAATGTTATACAAGCCAACAATGCTAACCAAAATTTTGAATTGTTTTTCTTACAATCACTACATACAAAATACATAACTAAATATGAAAATAGACAATCTTTCCCATAAAAATACATCCGTTTAAACTCCAATAAAGAATAAACCTACTAATCTGAAAGAGGTGACAATGTAAAGTTAACCAAATATTTAACAAATAAATGAAAAACAGTGCAACAAACGTAAACATAATAAACATGAAATAACAAAATCGTGAGTAAATGAGTAAAAGACAAATAAATAAATAAATAAGCCAAAGACTAAAATATCCCTCCCAACAAAGTATAATCCTTTAAAATTGGTTTACACTCTAACTCAATAAATTAGGGCTATACTGTCACAGCTCGGTCGTCCCCAATCTTAAACCCAAATTTTTTATTTTATTGCTCGTAATTAATTTAATATTGAGGTATGATGGGTTCGAAACCTAGCAGGCGAACATAGAGTCCAGCCTACAAGAGAAAAGTGCTTGAAAAGTAGCAGCCCAGTAAAAGTTTTATGAAACCCAAGGCCCAAAGCCCTAAGGCGGAGCATCACCATGTTAGCCGCTAAAGCCTAACAGGGGATGGGCCCACCAGCACAGCATAGTCAACTCCAACTCAACCGATAGCCTACATGGCTTCGTGCATGCATGCAGGCAGCACTTGCAATAATTGCCTGGGCAACTCAGCAAGTATTCTCAAAATATAGCCCATGATTGCGTGTCGTCCCATGACGGCATTTACGACTAGCAAATCTCCTCTGAAGGAAATTACCCTGCAGCGACCTCCACGATTGCCCTAACAAAGGAATGAATAATCCCAGACAACCACGGTTATAGTAACTGGCCCCAATGATCATCAGGATAAATCGGTAACTCCGTACGAGCAACTGTTGCCGGCCGTAAAACCCAATGATAGCTAAATCAGCCCTCACTTTATAAGTACCACTTCTCCACAACGAGAATACAGGGATCAATCCTTGTATTTAAGCTCTAGAGCAATCAGTCTTCACCTGTTGAGCAAACTCTCACATTTCTACACCCAGAGAACAAGTAACCGAGCGAAGCCGTTCCCTCGCAAGTGCGCACCCTCTCAGAACCTGCTCCCAATCAAGCATGCTCTTTGGAGCCATGTCCTCCACGTTAAAACTACTCCTAAACTAAGGGCACTCTACGGAACCTAGTGCTCCACCTCAAAGCCGCTCCTAAATCGAGCACACCCTTCAGAACCTAATCCTCTAATCCACTGTCGATCCCACTCCTACGTGCATCCGTGCACCTTACATTCTCTATTTTTCTTTTCCTCACAGAAAAATTTCTAACTTAACCATTAGAGGATATACCAAGAAATGAATCCTACCATCCTCTGACACCTCCTTTATTTGTTGTGAGGTGCTGGATCCATATTATTAGAAATAGAGACCGAATCCACTTCAATTCAACTCACCAGAGGAGATCAAATAGTTTCCTAATCTGTACAATAATTTGAATCCAAAGGCACATTATTGGTGTCATCTGTGGGATCGACTAAAAAGTTCAACCACAATAGCAGAAGTAAACATAGTCAATACCCGAGTACAAACCAGTGCACCGACTAGAGATGTTACTTCCTATGGCGATGACCCTTCCATGGGTGGCCATGCAAATGTGCATCCCGCTCCTGAAGTGCTGATGCTCGCTGGCCAATGGACACCATGCCAAAATTGCTCCAGACCTTATATACCTGTCTGGATAAGCAGCACTTGGGGGCTCTTTCCTTCCATTCCTAGACTTCGACATCGAAGAGGAGCAGCCGAAAGAAAAGACAATTCATCAAAAAGACCCAGCGACCTGACGACCTTGAGACCTCAACAACCTCAAGCGATAAGGCCCAGGCACGGTTGGGAGACCAACTAAATCTCAAAACGTGGGACTGAAGCCCGAAGCGACAAAATCCACACTACCCCTAAGACGACAGGAGGCCATCAACCAAAGAAGAAGCTTCCTGCAGCACTTAGCCAAGGAGGGCCCATAGCTACCCAATCCAATATATCTTTCTGAATCTCTAGGAATTGAGGACCTTTTCTCAATATCAAAAGGATTGTGTTCTCCTCTCAAATGGAGGAGAGAATAAGAAAGATCAAGTAGTGGGTGTTCAGAGGAAGTCTCGATAGATACTCCGCTGGCCTGAGGAGGTCACCATTCTTGAGGGAGGTCCGAACGTAGTCCCTCCCTCACAAGTTTGAGATACCAAACTTGGAGCCCCACAATAGAAGTTTCGATCCGATGGACCATCTGGATTACTTCCACACTCTATTGGTCTTCTAGGGTCTCAACAATGCTAGGCGTATAAAAAGACAGCAGTTTGGCATGCCATCATGAATAGAAGACTACTCCAACAAGGATGACCAGTCCCGTGCAAGCAGTGTCCCACGCCAGAAGAGGTTGACTGTGCACTTGATAAGGTATACCATGACATCCGTGGGTCACATGCCGTCAATAAGAACCCAACATTCAAAATTGTGCGGTAAAGTAACTACCAGCCGGCAGTGAGAAAGGATGCTGCATAATTCCTAAAGAAGTGTAAGAGTTTCCAAGTCCACATCTATGCTCCATATCATCCAAATGTAGAGATGTGTACCCCATAATCGCCATGGTCATTCATGCAATGGGGGCTCTACTTCATCAAGCCATTCCCTGACACCTTCAGGTAGAAGCCACCCTGCTGGCACAAATCCCAGAGCATAATGCCACTGAATTTGCTCAATGGAGTATCGCATGTAGATTTAAGATTCCTAAGGCCATCGTCACTGACAATTGAACCCCATTCACTGGTTAACACATCACCCAAAACTGTCCAAGTTTAGGAATACGATCGGTTCACACTTCTACCACCCATCCGTAAACGAGTGGGCAAGTGGAAGCAACGAACTAAACGGCACCACACAGGTTCAAGACAGAGCTAGAGGATACAGGGAGCTTCTGGGCGAATGAAACACCTTTCATGTTGTAGTCCCGCTGGACAGCACTAAGGGAACCTATGTGTGGCATGCTATTCAGTTTATGTAGTGGAGCTGAAGTGGCCACCACGGTGAAGCTTAGTCCGCCTAACCTTGGACCCAAGAGCTTCAATCCACTAAACAATTCCCAACAACTTAGAAAGAATCTTGATCCACTTAAAAAAGCCCAAGATGTAGTAAGGCTACGCGCGGTGGCTTGTCAGCAATGGATCGCTCGGTACTATGATCGGAAGGTGAACGCATGCCAAGTCAAAGTAGAAGACCTAGTTCTACAGAGCGTAGATGCAACCGACAAAATTGCTGATAGGAACAAATTATCTCTTACTTAGGAAAGGTCATTCCTAGTCTCAACAATTCTCTGCAACAAGGCGTACAAACTACGTACCCATAATGAAAAACTAATCTCGAGAGCATGGAATACCAACCACCTCTAGAAGCACTATCCACGGACTATCGCTAAGCATAGGTAAGTCAAGTGCATCCACGTGGATTCATTGAATGTCATAAACATGTTTACTTTAATAAAATAGTTATCTGTTTTATTTATCATGCCAATCATTTGAATGTCTATGTGATTGCATTAATTCAAAGGTCTAGACTACTCCTAATTCAGGTGAAATCCTTCACATGTAATACGACTAGTTGTGATCCGGTCAAGGAACCTCGGTTCCAGCAACTGAGAGGCCTATACGAGGTTGAACACTAAACCTTGATTCCAGTAACCGAGTGGCCCATAGGAGGTTGAACATTATGGCCCGAGGAGCTTGTAAACTAAAGTCGGACCTGCCCAATAAAGTAGCCATATTAACCTTAGATGACTTTTTAGCATGGGTGTAACCGCTCCCTTCTATGGGGACGGGCACCATTAGTCAACAATGGTTACCGGATTAGGATCAAACACACAAAGGTGACGACATCCACTAACTTGACTGAGCATCGATATCCCATGTGGGCAACGACCTAGGCTATGTCAGAGCTCGGCTACTATGGCAACCATACCTAGTTGGCCTCAGTGAGGCTCACCAACAGACGAACTACAATGTCCTCTTGTGGGAAATAGCACCATGTCAAAAAGTCAAAGTGCTACGACTTCCTCTCCTAAGAACGAGCACAACCAGACAAAAGCATCCACCTAAGCCCAATGACGATAGTAATGATGCTTAGTCGGCAAATAGCACCAATGCTGGGTAAAGATAAATCAATGCATGCTCAAAGATATCAGCAATAATGATTAAAACAATCTATTTGATCTATTGAATAATCAAAATATACATCAAAGAGTATTTGTCTGCTTCAGAGATACAAAATGCTGCCTATACCTATTGCTCGAGCGGGCAACGATCCTAGATCGAGGGACTCCCGGTGAGCGTGGCGTAGGCCCACCTCTTATCTCTAGGAAGTCCTTCAGATTCCCTCAGCGTTGAATTCCAACATTCATTGGATTAAGAAAACTAATAGAAAAGTCTGGAACCGCTAAGGCAACAATCTGCCTACTGAAGCGAACGTCATCTCGGAATCTCTTGTCCATCATGCGGCTAACTTCATCCGGGCCAAACTGAGACCTCATCTCTCCTTCAAGTTGAACATACTCCCTCCAAAGATCAGTGAGTTGCTGCCTACTCTCCCGAAGCTCATCCTCAAATGAGGCAATCCAATCTATTGCTTGATAATTTTCATCCTCGAGCTCTCGGGATGTCATTTTTGACTAGGATAGCACTCGATTGAGATAGGCTACCCGTTCATTGCCTGTGTAGCCTCAGCAATAGTAGCATTCATTCGGCGCTCCATATCCACAAGCATGGTAAGATCAATACGTGACTAGGATAGCCGAGAGATCTCAACTTTTCGCCAATGCAATGCTTCCTCTCCCACTCGGAGTGATTCTTGAATCTATCAAGTAAAGAGCAATGGCCAATCAGAAACGACTGTAAAAAGTAAGGTCGCATAATGAAAGAAATTCACAATGAAGATACCTCACTATAAGACAGTTTGCCCTGATGTAACAGGCCGGGAGAATCCTAGGCTCCAATTCCAGCTAGAAGTAGCAGGCACCGCAAATGTCTCACATGATGGACCAAAGGCACCTCGAAGCCAAGAGGAGGAGCTAGCATGCCCAGGATGCCTAGGGGCATAAGTGTTGGTGCTTCCCAGCAGGGTGCCCTCTCAGCGGCAACCTTGGCCTTGGGGTCATCTCTAATTATTTCTTCCTCCACTTGATTGCTACCAACACCCTTTGCCACAAAGACGGTGGGAGAGGCAAAAGAAAATGTTTCCGAAGAAGAAGTCACCAAGAACATCATCCTGCACTCAGTTGTGGATGTGGTGATGATTAGTTTGCCCGGCCCGCCAACCAATGGGTCCTCCACTCCAACAGTAGTACTCGCTAGGGAATCACTGCCCTCCACCTCTCCAGACAGTTCTTCAAAGCTCAAGTTGTTCGATGAAGACTTATCCAAGCCTGACCTCCTTGAGAATTCACCAGCAATTGGAGTAGATGCCCCTGCATAGTCCTCATTGATCCTCCATCATTTCTCAGGTTGGGTGGGCAACGAAGGAACTACCCCACTAGAAGGCCGCTTAGGAGAGTCTTGAGAAAGCGAGTCCCTCTACTTTCTCTTGGGATGACTGGACAACATGGCGGAGGTGTCGTTCGCTCTATCCAGACCTCCCACCACATATCATCCAGCACGCTCTAGGAGACCCAGTGATTAGTATGGCGCAAGACGTCAGTGTACTCCTCAACAAGTCTCATTTGTATCTGCGGTATAACACCCTGAATAATTCTTATTTTATTACTTTATGAGAATAAATTATATAATTAATTATAATAATTATTTAACTATTTTTAATAATTATTTAGTCACAAAATTTTGTAGTTGGGCTTAAAATATGGGCTTGAATTACCTAGAGGGTTGTATATAAGAAATTTTAATTGTGGTGTTTATTTTTGTGATAAAAATTGTGAGATCTATTTAGAAACACATTTCTAATAAATTGATAAGAATTAGACAGTATATTGACTATATGAGAAGCGGGTTGATATTTAATATTGGGACCTAATGAGTTAGAGCATTTAGACCGTTGAATTAGGCTTAGGTATTTGAGTTATTAATTTGAGTTTAGTTTAATTAGTGGATTAGATTATTGACTAAACTTGTATATATTTGAATTAAGTGGACCTTAATATATATGTATATATATATGTAAACAAATAAATAATAAAAAAATAATAAATATAACTCATATAATATGATATACTATGTATAATAATAATAATAATAATAATCATCATAATCATAATCATAATGAATGGAAACAAAGGAATAATAATAATAGTAGTAGTAGTAGCAGTAGTAGTAATAGTAATAATAATAATAATAAATAAGTCTGTAACAAAAAAGAAGGAGAGAGAAAAAGGAAGGAAAGAAAGGGAGAAGAAAAGAAGAAGAATGAGAGGGAGGCACAGTGACAAATTGTTGACAAGGGAGGAAGGAAATCCACACTCCAAATAGAACCCCAGCAAAATCCTAAATCAACCCTTCATTATTTAAGGAGACGGTGGTGTTAAGTGAAGGGGAGCATGCACAAATCGAGGAGGGAAGCCGCCCACGAGTCAAAGAAAGAAACTATCATAAAGTCTACTGTTGATGCCGCCGTTATTAATCAGCATCAGAGGGAGTATCACCGGGACTATTCGAAGCCTCCACCGTTGTTATAGTATTATCGCAAATTAAACAAGTAATTCGTGACTTTTTTTCTTCCTATTAATGTTGATTTTCTATTTGTGTGTTGAGATTGTGAACAAATTAGTTGTATTTGGGTGATTCTGGAGGATTTTGGTTAAAATGGGCTATAAAATGAGAAAATTTTGGAAAATAGAGCATGTAGTAAAATCGGGAATAGGAACAAATTTGAGGAGAATTAAAATCGACTATTCACATTTTGATAATGTTAGAAAATAGTTGTCGTGCATGATAAATAAAAAGAGATAATAATTATGGAAAATTACATGAAATTAAGGATGTTGGAATATGTAAATGACGAACAAAATATATGGCTCTATGAGTGATTTCTGAGAGGTTTGTGATATATTGGGCTTGAAAAAATTGTAGATTTTTGCCATGAAACCTTACATGAGATAAAATAAAAGTTTGGATTTTTGTTGCCTCTAGTGTTAATCGTGAGGGAAGGAGGGAGAAGAGCACCTTCCTCAGTTTGGATTGCCATTTTCGAACTCGGTTGTTTGAATGATGAGAGGAGTGACTAGTTGATTGGGGTAAGCCCATTGTTGTTCATGGAGATGGTATGTAAGTGTATTGTGTACTTGTGTTTAATTATGTGTATACATATATATATGCGGATGTGGGTGGAAAATATATACAAATATGATTGTAGGATAGTGAATTTTTGTTAATGATTTAATTGTATTTATGCATACTTCGGTGTGGAAGAGAAGATGACAATATTAATGAGTCGTATATAATTCAACTATATAATTGTGTATATATATATATATATAATTATAAACATAGATAAATAAATAAATATATATATATATATAGGTAGGTAGAATTATGCAAATAATATGCATAAACTGTGTAAATTATACATATGTAGCAATAAACATATGTGTGGGTGTTTGCACATATATATTTGCAAATAGTTATGATGTTGGATATATATATATATATTAGTATGTATATGTACACAAGAATGTTGGAATGTGTGTATATATATTTGTACGCTGGCAGCTACGAATGACAATGAATAAGTGTGCATATCGACAATATTGAGTAAATATATGGGTGTAGTTTGGGAACCGATTATGATCGAATATAATATTTAAAAATGGTCGGTTGAATATTTTGAATTTCCTTATATTTGCTCTTATTCCTGTGATGATCGATCTTTGCGTTAGCTTTGACCACGTGTGTGTATATTATTGGTACTCTATGGATAAATATATGAGAGTATATAAAGACTCTACGGTTTCCAGACGAATGGGATTTCATGAGACCTTAGAGTAGTTTATACTTTTTCAATACCTGTTTTATTTTAAAGATCGAGATTGTTGATATTAAGGAGGGATACTTATAATTTAGTGTCCATCATAGATGATTATATTAGAGATATCATTGGCAATGGGTATCAAAGATGATATGAGTATATTACAGGTACAACCTTTGAAATGATTGTAGAAGTAGTGGGGATATCATGGATATTGAGTAACCTAGTGTGCTTACTCAACCATTGGGGGCGTAAAACGTGGCCTTTGGTTTACTATGGCCGAATATGATCTATGGACATTATTATTATTTCCCGCAGTGGAGATTATTATTATCTCGTACAATTATGACTTTATATTGAGTTGATGATCAAATTCAACAGAGTCCATGCTGCATTCCTAATATCCAATTGTTCATATTGTATTTGGGTTGTAGATACGACATGTTATTGAATGTTAAATAATGGTTGACATATCGCATGTTATTATTGATTTTATGCATTTGATATTACTATTTGAAATAGTTATTTGTATTCATGTATTGTTAATTATGTTTACTTGTTAGATATTCGACACAATATTGTATTTTTTTTACTCTAGATTGAAGAGGTGTCGTAAGTGCTAGTTGGGATTTATGAGATTATTATTAAGCACTGATAGAGTAAATTCTAGAGTTAGTGGCATATAAGCGATAGTGAAAAATATTTCTTTTATTTGAGTAATTTTTTATTACTGATATTGTTATATTAATTGACATGTTTATGATGATCATTATGGTATGATA
Source organism: Nepenthes alata (assembly GCA_028571085.2). Taxonomy (NCBI): domain Eukaryota; kingdom Viridiplantae; phylum Streptophyta; class Magnoliopsida; order Caryophyllales; family Nepenthaceae; genus Nepenthes; species Nepenthes alata. Next base: position 7,128 of record JAOVVI020003742.1, on the reverse strand, counting down.
ATTTTTAGTAATTTGATGATTTTGAGTTTATATATATTTATGGATTTTAAAATTTATGTTGGATAATTGATAAATTCGGTTGATTTGAGATGTTTTCACAGGGATGGTCCGGGCCGGGTCTGGGGACTCAGGCTCGGTTCATCACAACTAAGATGGTATCTGAGATGGCTATTTGAGGAATATTAGGATTTACTATGTGGTATAAGGATTTCAGATATGGATGGCTATTTTAGGTGAAGAAAATTCTATAGCGTATTCTTGAGGAAGTTCATTTATGATTTGAAATTAGGAAGTTCATCACGTGTTCTGGGAATTAGGATCGGAGATATTGTAAATCAAAAGGACATGGATAGGCCAGAATATTATAGTAGGTTATATTCAAAATTTTTATTTTGCAGGTTATCAAAGTAACAAATACAAGAATGGACAATTTTTGCGGAACTTATAATGGAATCTATATTCAAAAGAACAATTTTGAAGGTAATACAACTAGTGGCTCAACTCATAGCACAAGTTATCAGTAGCTTGACTCATAGATCTCAATGGAAAACCCGTGATTTTCTATCATTCAGATGCTCAAGAGAAGAGGACAGCCGAAGTTGATTTCTAAATATTTCAGCATCAGATCATCGCATTTTTTTCATTGTATAAGCGACAAAGATCTAGTGGATACCACACATTACGAAATACTACAAGGCACAATCCTTTTAAAAAAACATTAGTACAATGATGCCCTTTTGAGTCAAGCCAAACGCAGATGCTATTTTAAATTGCTACAGCCCAAGATCATACCCCTTGCATTATCGTACACCAAAGAACGAGACACTAACTTCACTCGATTCATCTTCTCCTCACTATTGCTTGGGTCAATCCAATACAAGGAGTTGAACTCTCATATTTTGTTCTTTGGAGGTTTTTTGTAACCGTTTCACATGGTAAAATTTTTCGATCAAATAATCCCGTAATTTTTTTCCTCTTATTTAGAAGAGAACTTACATGTAAATTGTGTTTCTTCTTTTGCTCTCCTTTTATGATTATTGTTTGTCATTGTAATAGTTGTTTTCTTTCCTCTCGGTCCAACAGAATTGCCGGCGGATCCCCAACACTTGCTGCTATTGTGTTGAGAAGAATGAAATCAGGCAAGTGAATTCCTATTTTGCTTATCCTATAGCAAGTGAAATCTCTTCTTCTTTCAAGATCCTAGCATCTTGCAGTATATTTTCCAACTCACTTGGCTTATTTATTTTCATGTCCTCCACTATTTTGAGCTCTATTTAATTTTTTGGGGCTTCCCAGTCCATGTCCTATGTCTATAAACCAAGTTTAAATCATTATTTAATCACTTCATTATTACTTAAATCTCGTGTAACTTTAATGAGTCAATTATTTAGAACCCATGAATTTGGGTGATAGTTTGGTGTAGGAATCCTAGGAATTTTAGGTTTTGTCACTCTCTTATGGATACTACCACAAATAGTTAGCCATCGAAGGGTCATGTAATATTCATGCGAGGATTATT